>JACCHZ010000001.1:0-2500 GCA_018907045.1 Wiebesia pumilae
CTCAGCATCGTTGTTTATTTCATATATACAGTTAAATCTACAATTGATTGCTCTTGCACGACTTTAAGAAGAAGGAAAGAAAAAGGAGAGCGGCATAGCCGTAATTAGTCCGTGTGGATTTCATCTCATTCATTTCACACATTCTCTTGAAAAAATGTTCAATTGCATCTTTTAAGAATCAAAAAACTAGTTAATTTGTTTAATGTAATTTTATTAAATATCATGCAATTTGATATATCTAAACTTTTTACTTTTCACATATTTACTTCCATAAAAATATACTTCGCTAAACATTGGCAAGAGCAGAAGTTGCAGAAGCAATTACTTTCATGCATTAATGCACGCACTAAATTATATTTTCTTTGAATTACTATCTTCAGTAGTGGCTGATATTAATGGCATTTCAATTTCGAGTTTTGCTTTTCCTTTGCTCTGTGCAGATACTTTTCCTAAAAAAGAAAATATTTTAATTTCATCCCATTAATTTTACTTATATATAAGAAAGTGCTTTTTTTCTATACAAATTTACATACCTTTCAATTTTTCAATAGCTTTTTTACATATATTTTGACAATATCGTTTATGTCTTTTAAGCTTTTCTAAATGATAATTAAAAAATATATACATATATTTAAGTCTATAATTATTTCATACACATTTCAAAGTCATTTTTCTTAAATTATTTCGCTCAAACATATCTTATCTTGTTATTAATATTATTAAATATTCTCTTCATATGGTGTTTTTTTGTATTTTTCGTGTCTTTTGTCTACACATTTCAAAGTCATTTTTCTTAAATTATTTCGCTCAAACATATCTTATCTTGTTATTAATATTATTAAATATTCTCTTCATTAAAAAATATTAAACTTACCACTACATACGGCATAGCATTCTTTTAATGTTGAACATTTATCTAATTCTGTAAATTAATATAACGCTACTATTAAGATTTTATGGTTATATTATATAAAATGCATAAAAAAGAATATTTCTCTTAAACTTCTACTAACCCGCTCCATATCTTTCGATGCATCTTTCTTTACACTCAGCTTGTTGAAATGTAGGAAGCGCTACATGAAAATAAAAATGGGAATTAGTGTGTTTTGATATGTTTTAATATATTTTTGTTTAATATGTTAACTTCTGTTTTAGATTATTGAAAGACATAGTTTCAACGTTATTTAAATTTGTTAAAAGCATTTACTTCAAATATTCTTGAAAATATGCCTAGATAGCTTTCAAATAGATAATATTTTGTAATAAAAAATCAAAAATATTTTTAAATAAATACCATAAGTAAAATAATCAACAATGTCATCGATATCGATTTATAGTCAGTCTATAGTTAAAGAATAAATATTTATTATTAAAATTGAACAAATTTATTCATATCTAAATTATAATAATTTAAAAAATAAAATAATTAATTGAAACGACATTGAGAAATATAATAATGTAGTTTTCATAATATATTAGAATTGTTAGTTTATGTCAAACATATTTCAAGTGCAAAAGTATACTTTTCTTAGGAATGGATGTGTAAAAATTAAAAATATTATGCTAATAGTATATTAGATTTTGGATTTAAAAAAATTGTAATATGCTATAAATAATCTTGAGCTTCAAAAAAAATATACGTACAAGAAACTTTTTAAAAAGTTTTAATATATACATATTCACTTTACACAAGCACACAGAATACACAGATATCATAATAAAAAATATAATTTTTCTTAGTTATGCACAAAAATAAAATTATTTTTGTATATTGTATAACTTACTATCACAAAAAGCAAAACATGTTTCTAAATTATCTGTCGCGATATTTCTTACATAATAACAAAGAGATAATATTATGAACAATGCAACTCTCATTTTTAATATTGCTTTTTTATTTTTACTAAAATAATAAATAACTAAGTAAATTATTAAATTTATGCATAATTATTAACATTTATTAAATATATAACTTTTAATAATATAAACTAAAATTTTAAAAAGATAAATTAAAATATTTTTTAGTAAATTCTTTTAACTAAGGTCAACTCAAAAAAATACTGATATCGAATAATTTGAACAATAACTCGTCTACGTAAATTGGTTGATAATTATTATCTGCCTCTTTAATACTTTGTTATTTCAGTATTATTTGTTCAACAATGTATCTATAAAGAGCTACTTGTTTCCTTTAAAGAGATTAAGCAGTTATTTTTATATTTAGAAACAATATCTATAAAACAATTTCTATAATTAAATTATAGAATACAGAATGTTGATCGAGAAGCACATTTTTTTCTAATATTCATTACTTTTATATAAATTAAAACATTTACAAAAGTTATATTATATATATACACATGGCCTCTTATACTAAATATATTTTATACATATTTGATGAGAAAGCCATTCGACTAACCCCGGTTAGAGCAATTAATGTTTCCCCTTTCTTAACCGATTGACGCGGCTGATCTTTCTTTTCCTGCTGGCGATTTGGCTC
>JACCHZ010000001.1:10000-245269 GCA_018907045.1 Wiebesia pumilae
TTACTTTTGTATTGCAGCACCAAAATTTTGTAGATATATGAATTTGCATTTATTGCAGAGACAATGTGTTATTGAAATAATATATACAATAATAGTATTGAATAAATCAATGTAATTGATTAAAATAATCATTCCTTAAAATTAGTTACATTATTCTTACATATAAAAAAGTATTTATTTATTTGAATATTTTATTAAGTACAGTATTATCGTTTTAGAATGATTATGTGATAAAAGTAAAAAAATAATGTTAAAATTTATAGACTATAAAAACTGATCATATTCAGAAATAGTTAATTGAGAAAATAACAAAAATTTGTATATTGATTAGTTTTCATTATAATAAATTTATTCTTCTCAACTTTTAAAGATAACGTGTCTACATTTTTATTCAAGAAGAATGAAAAAATCTACGATAAGAATTTCATTTTGAGTTTTCATATTATAAATTTAAATCCAAATAAAATTTATTAAATATTATAGAATTATGCATGTATACACACACATACGGAAGTATAACTTTGTAGATAAGTTATTTCATTATAAAATCTTTATTCTTCTATTTTCTGTTTACCTTTTTTTCTATTAACATCATTTTGTCCTGAAAGAATTATATTTTAAATATATAAAATAATATAATCTAATATTTACAATATCTTTGCGTACTTTTAAGTTTATCCAAAAAATTTTTGCACTTTTTCCTAAACCATTCCAAGTATTTTCTATATTCTACTAAGTAAAAAAAATAAATTAAAATAATTATAATTTATCATTACATTTTAAAAATATTTTATAATTACATATTTTCAAACACTCATCTATCAGCTGAAATGAATGTGACTCTGTAAAAAAATTACAAATTAATTATAATTATATTTTTATGAATGAATTTTTCTTTATTATACCTAACATATTATAAAGATAAAATTATTATAAAGGATTTACATACTGAAACCGTATCTTTCAATACATTTTTGCTTGCATTCCTCCTGTTGATGAATAGAAAGCGCTAAATAAAAATAAGTGCTTAATATTGCAAAAATTAATTTGAATATAAATAATATTATACAAATTTACTTTGGGTTAAGTTTTGAACAAATTATTTTATTGATTATAAATATATACTATAATTTAACTCTATATTTGTGACAACTTAATTACAAATTACTTGTACATTTTAATATAAGCAATAAAATAAGTAATTTTTAAGAGAAAAAACGAAGAGTATCAAATTCTTTAATCAAAGTATTCCCAAAAATATGACTGAATAAATATATTATTATTCCATAATTAATTGTACCTATTAGTAATATTTTATAATTTCTGATATTTTTTGAGTAAATACATACGTAGAATTCATAAAAAGCTTTTTTAATTTCATATTTATCTAATTAATAATTATACAGTACATAAATTTTATTTTACTTTTCTTAATAAAGATTGAAACAAAATAATGTTGTAAATTTTTAAACAAAATATTCTAAATTAACAATATTTTATATAATTATAATTATAAGATAAATACTTATAAAACTTACTTTCACAAAAGGCAAAACAAGTTTCTAAGCTATCTGCTTTAATACATATTGCAAAGAAAGAAACAAATAAAATAGTAAAAATGGATACTTCATTATTAGAACGTAAATTACTTCGTAACATTTAATACAGATTATTCAATATTCTAAAAAAATATTCGAGCCAACATTTCTATGATACCTTTTTAAGTGTATATAACTTTTTTTTAGTATATAAAGAATTTATATGCACGAGCTAATATTCAATTACTATTATAAAACTATTTAATATTTTTGTTATTCAATTTTGTGAAAGATAAGAGAATGAAAAAATATGGTATTGTCATGCTACCTTTATAAAATTTGTAAATATTATAATTAATTTTTTATTTGTCTCTTTATAATAAAAGAAATATTATTACAAAAATGTTAATGTTTATTATTTAACTAAAAATTTAAATGAGAATATATCATATTAACGAATATTGAATTTGTATTTATTAATATTTAGAATAAAAAAGTAGTAATATCTCTTGTATCTCTTTAATATTATCTCTTAAATTAATTATAATCATTTGTATAATATATCAGTACAGCATAAAAATATTAATATCCTGAATTATAACAAAATATTATGAATTAAATTCGATTCAATTAAGCCTTCATCTATTTAAAAAAATTGTAAAATGAGTTTGAAATAATGAATGTGAAAATCATATCATTTCTTTAGATTGGATAAATAAACTATTTCCTTCATATGGTATGTATTTTTGGAAAAAATATTTATTAAGAATATAGCGTCACTATATTAATTCCAATAACATACTTTTAGCAACCATTGATGTTTAAGATAGTGCAATTTATATAATCTATTAAATGAACTTATAAAAATCTGCATCATGATAAAAAGATATAATTGAAACTATATCCACGTGGCTGGACTACCAAGGTATGAATTAACATTTATTATATTTGGGTTCATGTTTCATTATAAATAATATCTTTAATAAAATATTATGCTTATTTTTATCAACCAATTTTTTTCATTTAACATTTAATATATTTTTTTAACCAATTTAACATTATAATAAGCTTATTGAATGATGAGATTAAGGCAAAACCGTGGTCTTGAGGTTCAGCTTTATGTTTTATATAAATTATCTTTTATATATAAATATCGTTTTATATATAAATTCTGTCTACTAGACTTAATTCTGCGACATGTCTCATCTTAATAAATATAGCTAATAACGATCTGAAAATGCAATGTCCTAAATATTCAAGCAGTGTTTTTAGGTCTATTCATTAAATAATAGACCTATTCATTCTAATAATATTAGTTTATAATATCAGTATAGGCAGAATTATCTGAAGAATTAACATCATTTTTACTAATTATATTTTATATATAATAATATTTTATTAAATATAATATATTTATATGAATTAACTCTCTCATAGGTGATATAAGTTTCATTTTATCACATTATACTGACTGCTTCTGAGGTCAAATTATTGATTGTATTATAAGTGTGTAATAATAACTTTTATCCGAACACAATACTTTAAATAGTATTTATAGAAAAATTGAGAGAATAATGAAATACCAAATGTCTGATTTATAAACGGCATTGTAACATCGTTAATTATTATTGATTTGATATTATTTTATTATAGGGGATTCAGACATTCACTAGAATAGTTGAAAACAGACACAATAACCAAAAAATTATTTAGTAAGACTTTAATACGATTGATATAAAAAATATGATTTCACATTAAGTGCTTCATCTCGAATAAACACGTCCATTATATACCAGGTTACTGAATCTAAAGTAGTTGTTTTGTTGCACGAATGTTTTTGAATGTTAAGATAGATCGTGGATTGAATTTGTTTGGAATTTAGGAAAGATGGTGAAAGGCACTATTTTTTAAGCCAATATATCACAATTTATTAGGCTCTGTGAGGGGAAAGCCTTACGGTATAAAAACCTCTTTGATTAAAATAAAATATAAATTGTTAAATTGTTAAATATTTAATTAGTTAAATATTCATTAGTTTATATGATTAAAGTAACACATTTTATGGTAGTTTATGGATTTGGTGTTTTCTAATATATTAATTTATTACTAAAATAGGCTGATATTTACATGAAAATATGAACATCCTAGACCTAGTAATATACTTAATTTAATGCAGGAAATATATAGTTAGTACTTCATACATTAGATTTATATTATATTTATTATATTTATTTTATTTATACATTGGGTCAATAAATAAATATAAGCATAACATGAGCATTATTATGGACATTATAATATTTGTACGAAATTTCACGTGAACATGTTAGAAATAATTAAAAGACATTGGAAGACATTACATAGTATTTAAAAGTATTAGTTTTAATCATTACTTTAATTAAAAAGATTTTAAATAAAATAAGTTTTTAAAAAACGTTTAAACAGAAAAATTTTGTTCAATTTAAGAAATATTTTGAACAGTAAAGAATGATAACATCGGATTTCTTGACGTATCTTATTACATCTTTATTCAAATTAATTAATACTTCTTTTTAATCCTCAATTTTTCATAAAATATGATATTTATTTATAAAATTATTAAACAGTTTTATATACTAACCAATTTTAAATTATTTTTAGTTTCAATACTTATATTATCGCTCTGCTTTAAATTTGCTTAAAATTGCTTTTAATGTTTAACTATAATATATTATGAGTACGTATAATACAACTATAATTAAAAAACATTTTTAAGTACTTAATTTGGAAATTATAGCCTTCTTTCCTATTTCCATGAATCAAATGTTCCAAATAAATTCCAAATTCTACGCGATTCATTATATCAATCTCGACGAAATCGATTTGTATCTTCTCTCTCTCCCTCTCTCTCTCTTTTTTCGTCCACCAGATGGGAACCCACCGTATGATGTAGTTTAATATTCATACATTGCGTGCACATTCGTAAACAGATGTTACGAATATATGCGTGTGTATACGAGAATTTTTAAGAAAAGAATTCTCTCAAGAGAAATTTGCGCATTTACTTTTAAATGTTCAGTTTTATTTATGGTCTTATCTTTATAATTTTATCCAGTATTAATGTAGAAAATTACAGTTCCGGAATATTTATTTACCTATAAAGGTAATTCAGTATTTTAAAACAAGGCGTGATTTTCTGCTAAAAATAAATTTTTCATAAAAGAAATGAGTGTAAAAGAATATTTTAATTTTAAAATAATTACTTTATTTTAAAAATAACAGGAATAAATTGCTTAAATATATAAATTGACGTAAAAATACAGTTTTTTTCAAGCAAAATAAAAATAAAAAAAATTGGTAAATCTCTTAAACGAAAGAGTTGCACCCTGAATGATAATTGTCATTTATATTAATTGACTTTCGATAAAAAATTTTTTGTTAATTATTGCTGTAATTGATAAATAAATAATATGCTTTTATTCAACGATATAATTTATTTCACTTTAATTTTTAATTAAGGATTCTAGACTATTATAATTGAAATGATGTAACATCTTTTTCTTTTTTCAGTTCTAAATGTTGATCAAAAGGACTCGACGTACCCCGGCTGGGGATATCGATAATGTGTCCTCCTCTTGGCCGATATCAGTTAGGCTGAGCTTTTTTTTTATTTGTTAGTTCGCACTTTGTTGAAATGCCCTGAGAAGGGCAGTTCGTTACTACAAGTTTTAAATAAAATGAGCTTGTTCCTACTGCTCGTCCTGAAAAGGACAGTTTGTATACGGAAGAAATGTGGCGTCTCGGAAAGAAAACAGCAAAAAAAAAGAAAAGAGTATATTTTTCTCTGAATATGGATAGTCAGCCAGATGCTGTCCATCCCACTGCGTCCACACGACTGACTTTGGATTTTCGCGGAGTCTCCTTACATTTTCAACCCTCAACCACCGTCGCTCCAATCATTTCGTCACATCCCATTCAACTCTTCGCTTGAACACGCACCGCATCGCTACACGGGAAAACGGTTTTTCCCATTGATTCTTCACAAGCCATATCATTCGGTCATCTCGAGGGGGGTGGGGCTCGTAGCTGCGTCGGTCCAAAACGACTCCTGCGCCAATCACAAACGGAACACTTCTACCGTAGTAACTCCGACACAATTACCGCGGCGCCATTATGACAGAAAATCCTGGGCCCACTTTCCCCGGCGCCCGTCACTCCGATCTATTTGCATTGGGTGACTCACCATGAGTACCCTATCCGGTCCGGACCCGCACGGTGCGGTCATTGCGAGTCGTTACGAATATCAGCGCGCGTCAATGTGTTATGTCACATTTCCCGCGGATGCGCTTGTAAATATTTATGAAAAAAGAATTATTATATACAAGCTGTGAATATAAATATACTAAGATGATTGTAATTTTAATGCAAAAATTATTATGATATACTATTAATGTATAATACAATGATTACAATGACAACAATGCAACTTCGAGTTTTTGCTACGATATTTTATATTCTTGTATTAGCTTAATTATTATATAATATATATTCTATTATAATAGTATTTAAAATATTCTATATATTTTAAAGAATATAAATAAATTTTTTCAATTATAACTCATTATTATATTCAACGTGTAATATAAAATTTAAAATAACTATGTAATTAATTCCATTAGAAGCTTATTAAATTTATTAAATATTTGATGGTTAAAAATTTTAAAATATAGTTAAACTTACATTGTATTGTAAAAACATTATGGTAGAATCTAGATCTAAAGTAGAATAGAGATATAAAGAGTAAAAGTAGAAAGAATGAAAAGAAAATAAATCAAGCAATCGTAATAAACCCTGTGCTCTTTTCATCTAATAATAGAGGCGTACTAGCTTACTAGTTAACGTAGTCAAATTTTTCGCAAAATTTACTTAAAACTAGAACTATAGGTATGTTGAAGTGACACAAAATTCGTACAAAGTGTATATAAGTACATTAATTATCATTCCACTATCTCTCTGTAATTCTTATGTAACTATTCTTTCATTTTTTATGTTACTTTTTTTTATTAATTTATTTTATTTCACATTAATCTCCTTACTGTTACCTTTTCACGATTACATGAAAACTAGAATACGTAATACCTTCTTACATGTATTTTTTTTCTTTGAAAAACTAGTGAAAACTAATGAATCTATATTAATTAATATTATTACATAACCGATGAGGACATTATAAGATAATTATTTAGACAACATTAGAACTTCATCTTTTTGATTTTTAATATAATAAATCTATGTATTTTCACGTATGTCGAATGAAACTTTCGACCTAGTCTTCGCATAGTGGGGAGAGTAGATATGATGATTAAATTGAATAGGGAAGGAAAAATAGGAGTCACTCGTAATTATGCAGTAACGACTGCTAGAGATATTACAGATCGCGGAAGTCCATGACAGCCATATGAGGAACCAGAGTGTATCCGCAGAAACGAAGTATAGGTATAACTCTTATTCGGACAATCAGCAACTCTACGCTTTATATTAACGCGTTGTCCTTATCCCGTACTTAAATTTTCCATAACTCTATTACCAAAAATTGCGTGAATATTTATATTTATAAAAATTTTTATATTATTTCATAAAAAATACACTCTCTTAATTTATGTAATTTAGTTATTCTGAAAATATTGGATTGCAATTTCTATACTCTTTATTCTTTATATGATTTCACTATAAATATTCTTTTAACATTGAGAATTTCCAAGTGCTTCAATTCATGAATAAGATTTTTTGTTATGTTACACAAAAAAAATTTTTCGCATCTTTTCCTATGTTTACTTGTCTGTTTTAATTGATATTGAGTGCATAATACATATTAAATATATAATTTACGCGAATGGATACATACTACTAAGTACATTTACATATTGTGTTGATATATGAATAATTATAATGAATTAAAATAAAAAGGACTACGCTATGCATCGAACTTGTAGTAGAATTTTAATCCAAAAATTTCACAGACGATCGTGTCAAAATTTTTCCGTAAATATTATTTAAAGAAAACGTCTTCGCACATTACAATAAAGTCTTAATTTTTAAGTATCATAAAAGTTATGATTAAAAAATATTCTAATGACAATCTGAATAAATTATCAATGCAGTTAAAGATGCATTTTTTAAATTTATACTTATTCAAATTTTTGTTTTTAACGTGTTTGAATGTTTATTTTTATCATAACATATTCATTTATAATAAATTTATTTATAGTTACAATTCTAATTTTCAACGTATTTGTAGGTATCATTTCGAAAATAATTTGGTTATTTATAATTACTTAATTTTGTTGATTCTTTATTTATTTATAGTTAGATTAGAAATTTTACATTTTTTTAAATAAAGTTAGATCAGATTCACGTGCTAGTACTTAAGTTAAATGAAGTTCTTTCGCTTTTTTTATATTATTCTAATCATTTATTTACAAATTAGTATTTACAAATTTAAATATATCTTTTTATTTGAACGATTATATTTTATTATATTGTACCTCAGCTATTTTGTAATTTATATTATGGAATACATGTATTTCATATAAAGATTTGTATATTTACATAAATTTCATTAAGGCGTTATCAATAGAAAATGTTCCACCTTTTTCAGTACATAATGAGAGATGAAATTTAATAAATTATTGTAATAAATTTTATGTTCATTTAAAGACAGTTTATTATTTGTTATATAATAAGATGTACTAATTGCTTTAGTTATTTCCTTCTGAAGGAAAAGGAACACTTTTTTATTACTTTTCATAAATATTATTACTTCATTTACATGTTTTAAATAATATTTAAAATAATTATTATTACAAGATGAACCTTTGTCAAAATCAAATTAGTGTAGTAAAATTTCCTATTATATTAAATTTTTGTAATTATCAGTTCTTGAAATCTATATTACTAACTTCTATTTATATATCGATATATAGTCACAAAGATGACTAGACCACGCGATACTCTTTGCAGAACGCACAGTAGGGAGGCTAGATAAGAACAGTATAAGTAGAACACAGGACAAGGGATTACGGATCTCTCGCTCTCACGCACACGCGACTTCATAGAACCCTGCAGAAGGATATATTTACTTCAATCGCTTTTTGACAGAATAAATCTTGCACTTATTTTACTGTATAAACTTTATACCGAACTCGTGTTCCCTATGACTCTGTCGTTCAGAATTGTGGAGGCGAACAAGTATCGAACCAAGTATGTAACAATATATCTACTTTATATCTCATGATACACGTAAATACTTTATTGTATTATGAAAAGACAATGTATTTAGGCTTACATGAACCGGACTTCTTTCATAAATTCGAACTAAATATTATCTCAAATGAATTTCATGACTAAAAATGATCCATATTTCACTAAAATTGTTAAAATATAAATATTCCAAAATAAAAAACTAATTTTCTGAAATTATATTTTTAAATTTTTTCTATTTTTTTAAATCATTTATTTTATATGCTTTACAAAAGATAACTTATAAATCTTACATTGTTTTTGAAAAAATGTGCTTTCTTGTAATAATCTAATTATCGTTATTTACGGAATATATTATCTAGTAATAAGCATCTTACAAGCCAATATGCACACTAAACGTACTGCATTACTACATAATTCGTTACTTCGCGATAAACTCTATTCTATTATATATCGTGCAGCTTTTTTGATACACAGGGAGCTTAAACTCTGTATATTAGTCTTGCAAAATAAATTAGAATAATTTTTTAATTTTACTGGAATTGCGGTTTTCTCTTTCTTACTATTTGAAATTATTAGTTTCTCAATATAAATTTTATTTATACATTAATGTAATAAGGTGCGTTTCATTAATTTCAATAAAAATTTTGATTATTGTAAACTATTTCAATTGGTTTCTTAAAATAAGATTTAATAAATTACTATTTAATATAAAAATTGTGATGCAGGAATTATTTGGAAAAAACCTTTTACAGTACCATATATTTAATGATAGAAATTTGTATATCTTTAAGAAATTAATGATAATTCTCAATGGCTGTATTATTTAAAATCTTAAAATTGAATAATATTTAAAAATTAAGAAAATTTTATTCAAATTTATGAAAATGAAAAGGATTGTAGAGCTATGTTATTAGAAATAGGTTCTGAAATTATTGGAAATCATGTGGCTATTGGAAGGAAAGTGCAATTATATAGATGATTAAGTGATAATGAAAATAAAATTTTGAGTTTATAATAACAGTGAAAGTATTAAGAACACATACTATAGCGTCAGTATTCGTTAAATTTGTTCTTAATTTTTGATCAATTAAAATTTCTCTTTTAATAAATTAGAAATTTAATTAGCTTCGTTACAAAAATTTTGAAATATGAACATATAATGTAATTCTTTTATAATATATTGAAATAAAGATAGTTCAATCATAAAAATAAAATTGCTTTTCATGCTTATGAATATAAAAAATCAATTAATATTAAAATTTTTCCTTTAATAATAATTAATATAACATCTTAATAAGGTATAATACTATTAAATTTATATTAATTGAAGTAGAGAGAAACAAAAAGAAAGAGAGGTAGGAATTACAATAAAGACAATAATCGATGATTATCTACCATTTAATTAATGCAAGATTTCATGCACGTTGGTGTATTCATAAACTTACATCGAAATAACTCTCTATTTTTTCTTATACATACTCGAGTTCGCAGGCTGAAAAGCTGGTACTGTTATAGAGATTAAATATTTGCGTTACTATAGTTATACTTCGTACTGGTACGTCATTACTTGATATATGCTCTAGAATTAGGCTCAAAATCCAGTACCATTATTATAAAAATAAACTTCTTGATTTGTTGCTTTTTCTGCTTCTTTATATATTTATATATTTCATGAATATAATTAGACTATTAATAAATGCTGATAAGTTTTTAATAAGTACATATTTACGAACATTTATGATTAGTAAAAATAAGATTAGATTAATAATTCAACATTTTAATATCCCATTTAATGAACGACCATTTTTAAAATCTAATTAACTTTTATTTTAATCCGGTAACATAGTTTCTGCAGCTTAAAAATTAAATTGATTTTGAGAATGTTTTGGAAATACAATAAATTACAAATTTACGGAATGTTATTATGTTCCTTCTAAAGAGTATACAAAAATATTTACTTTCAAAATACTAGCATTGCAGCCTTGTAATGAGAAATATGTTGTGTAGAAGGTGTATTGTGATCTGAAAAGTTCCTTATTAAATTAGTGACTTATAATAAAAAAATAAAATACTTTTAGTTTTTTAACCTAAATAGGTAAGAATCATTTACAAGATATTAAAGAAAAAATTTTTTTCGAATTGTTAATAATAATTATATTATTTATTTTAGTGCTAATGATGTATAGCCTAAATTTTATATAGTTGTTACTTTAGTACAAATTTCTAGTAATTTTTTTCAATTTATATAGAATCAAAGAGAACTATTTATAAATTGAGAAAAAACTTTGTAAAAAACTCTATATGAGAAGATTTAAATGCTATAGAAATAATTTTATATTAGTGTATTATTTTACATTCAGTAAAAAATTTCAATTTATATATATGTAAATTTTAAATAATTTAATGGTTTTAATAGTTACAAATTAAATTTATATATGTTTCTACGGATTTGCAATATTACTAGACAAGAACTTTGCAAAATACTGTATAACTTTCTAGAAACATTAGTTATTTATCAGTTATATCCAATTGTGTATTTAAATTATTATTTATATCTTTTTAGTAATGCCAAAATCTTACGTAGTATCTTAAGTTAAAAAGTAACATATATATATATATATATTTATTTATTTTGAAAATGATATAAAGAAGTAGAACTATCTGTAAAATTTAATACTTTCTTTTTCATAAAATTTGACTGATACAGAACTTATTTTATACCTATATTACTAATTTAAAATACAAATTTATTGTCGAAAAAATAATGGTGTCATTTGAACGAAAATTCAAGGTATCTGTGATTTTGCATTCAGTACAAAATATTTGAGAGTTAATCCATTTAAGAGTTACAAAGTTACAAATTAAAAAACAAATTCAGCGTTTTAATTTTATCTTATAGGCTATTACCTAATCTATCCGAGGGCTAGTCATCTAGTCATTCTTGCTATTTGTTTACAAAGTGCGCTAAACGATACTTTTAACCAATCATGCGAATCAGAATTATATTCGTGCCATAATTATATATAATTAGACACACCCTGTTTCGCTTTTCCATTGAGTATTCATGCACTGTATTCACATCATCAATCAGAGTTTATCAAGTGAATGACGCTAGTTCAGTTCTACACTTAGATACAAGTTATTTACGTTTTAAGATCCATTTCCATCAGCATTTAAAAAATTACTGTTAATTAACTTACATTCGATGATCAATTAAATTTTATTTTGGATGGGATATTATGAGTTATTGGCCTATTATGATATATTAAAAGAATACATGAATGTAATTAATACTGATAATTTAGATAAACTAATATATTTTATTAAAATCAGGAATTATTCATATTTAGTAATGGATTAAAAAGATATCAGTGAATATATTTTGAAGTAAATAAAGTCAAATGTATATATATTAATAATTAAAATACAAATGATATATAGTATTAAAAAAATAAAAATAAAATGTTTATTTTTCTATTAATGTAAAAATGCAATTTACATTTATGTAAAATTAAAAGAATTCTACATAATATTAATTAAGATACATAATTCAACGAAATACTCTCGCAAAAATATGACGAGTCAAATATCATAGAAAATATACATAACAACAGAAGGTTAATTAAATATATACATATAAAGGATCTAAATCTCTTTTATTACGACTACGAAATGATAATATTAGAAATCGATATGATTGTCTGATTGAACATATCCAATGTTCATGTCCATACTGTACAACAATGTGATCGTAAACAAACGTTCAATTGCAGATTCACGATATGAACAGAAGAGGAGGATCAACTGTACATAAGAATGTTTCACGTAGGGTCAAATGTATAAATAGTGGTAGAGGCTACAGATCGTATTAATAAAAGGAATTAAATTTTGATTAATTTACGAAAAGCAAGAAATAGTGACAGTAAATAGTCGAACCAATCATAATTGGTTGGGACAACGTTAAGTTACTATAATTTAGAACCTATTAAACAAATTTCATGTACGGTGTTCTGTGTAACGGTAGTTTCAATTGCATATTAAATATTGACTGCTAATATCACTCACATATCCATTTGAACATGGAAAAAGAATATTGATGCCATGCAAGAAACAATAAAGTTTATAATGAAAATTATGAAAATAATTACTAACATAAAGAAATTGCCTTTTGAACAAATATAATTAATTTTGAAGCACCTTTTCCTGCCTCATATTAGATGAAATACGCACACATGCATGCACTCACATACCATACATACATACATACCCACACATGTACGTACGTACGTACATATATATATATATAAACAGTTTGTAATAAACTTTGACAAAATTTGATCAATTCAAGTATTATAAATTCTTAAAAAACTTTTAAAAAAATCTTTATTTGATATTTACATCAAATTTATGAGTTTGTTCTATCCAAAAGAATAGCTATTAATAAGACATATCTTAATGAAAAAATCGGTTTAATAAAAATAATGGACATGCTGTCCATTATTTTCCTTTATCCTAATGATCGTCAACATATTGTTGTACAGTTGTAAAAAAACGAAAACTTCCTATCGCTTTATCACCCTCTTCTCTTTCTCATTCACTCTTTTTCTCTCACTCATCCACTCATACTTATGTAATGCATTTAGATTCATTTACGAAACTTAAGGCGGCTTTGTTTTAGTTGCTTCGATTAACTTTAGAAGAGGCTTTGGTTTAAATTTTTTTCTATCAAGGTGTGGACTACATAGGAAGTAAATTATTATCATATCAATGATGATCTTCTTTCTTTATTGAGTTAAGCCTTGCATGTAAATTCAATTAGTGCTGCTAAAATTTGATACTATATTTAATTTACATCATTTTTTCTAATTTTTACAATATCGTATTCTTCGGTGTTAAGCACGAATTATACTATGTATAACATAATTGACTTTTTAATGAAAAAATCCAGAAATATCATCAATTTAATTTTAAATAATATTATTATTTATTAAAATAACTTATTTTTATGTATTCTTTATTTCTATGATAATAATTATAGCATAATTCGTAAGATATTAATTATATATTTTTTTGAAATAAAGACAGAGTTTGTTTTTAAATTTAAAAGATGTTATATTTTTATTAAATATTTATTCGCTGTACTTAATAAATTTACTTTAGCAGAAAGGAATACAGAAAATTTTTTTTTTTGAAAATTAAGTTATAAAAGAAAATTTTTCTAAAGTTTTAAAGAATTGTATCTAGCAATATAAAAAATATTCTGCAATAATAAAAACATTATTCATTAAAAACGAAACAACTAATGAAAACTGACAAGTAAAAGACTAGTTTCATTATTATAAATAATGTAATTAAGAGGTAAGTATTTAACTTTTCAATATATTAGAATATCTCTGTGAATTTTAATATAGATATATTATAATATAAAATTATAATATAAAAACCCATCGAATCATCAATGCAGAAACTATAACTTTGTCTGTAACTGAAGGTGGGAGTAGACATTATTGGTTGCATCATCAATTATGTGGCTTCCACTAGTCGACAGCATTTAGTTTCTAAATTCAGTCGTGTTCCATCGTCTAAATAATACGCATAATACTCTACCTTCAACAAAAGTTATGGATCGAAAAGACCAGCGTGTGTGTATAAAATTCTGCGTGAAAAATGAGAAAACTGAATCTGAGATCTATGAAATGCTTCAAAAAGCCTACGGTAAAGCAAGTCTGAATAGATATATTGTATGTGAATGGATACGTTGTTTCAAAAAAGATGATGATCTGATGAAGGATAATATTTGGTCTAATAAGCAATCGACCTATTATAATGATATGAATCTTGAAAAAGTTCGTCAAAAAATTCAGGAGGATTGTCGACTCACGGTCAAAGAAATTGCTGAAGAGATTAATATATCGCAAGAATCTTGTCAGTCAATTATAACTATTAATCTTGGTATGAAGCGTGTAGTTGGAAAATTCGTTCCTAGATTTTTGAGCGATGATGATAAGTTCAAACGTTATGAAGTTTGCTTAGAATTGAAACATAGATCTGAAAACGATCCACTTTTTATTGACTCTATTATCACTGGAGATGAGATGTGGATCTACAGTTACAATTCAGAAGGAAAAACAATATTTCCACATTCGTGGAAGAATCTGAATGAACCGTGGGCCAAAAAACTTAGACAGGTGAAATGCAATGCAAAGACGCTGTTGGTTATATTTTTTGACTCACAAGGCATTGTTCATTACGAATTCGTATCACAAAATCAAAATTTGAATTCAGACTACTATAAAGAAATATTGATAAGGTTGAGGGAAAAACTTCGTAGCAAACGCCCGGTACTTTTCAAATCCAGAACATGGTTTCTACACTGCAGTAAGGAGTCCGGTCACAATGCGCTTAGTATACGTGAGTTCTTGGCTGAGAAAAAAATTCCTGTATTACCTCATCCTGCTTATTCACCAGATCTAGCATGTAGCAATTTCTTTCTTTTTCCTAAAATTAAATTGTTTTTGAAAGGAAAGATCTTCCATGATATTAGTACAATGAAAAAAATTACGATGACACATATACAAAATTTGAGCTTGCAAGATTTTCAAAACTGTTTTCAAGAACTACAAGAGCGCTGGAGTAAATGCATGAATGCAAGAGGAGAGTACTTCAACGTAGAAAAGAATACTTTTTAATATATTATATTTGCATTATCTTTCTTTCATAATTTTCAAATGATATTCTGTATCAAATAATGGTGTTATTCTAAATTAGAAAAATTTAAGACAACAAGTAGTATTCAATGGTACAAAGCCAATATACTTCAACTTTTATTCTAAATAATAGTTTAAATTATAATATAACTATAATTATATATTATAGAAGTTAATAAAATAAAAGAAGATTATTATGAAGTATTAAATCTAAAAAATAAATTGTTTATGTATATATATAAACTTCGCTTATTCTATGATTTTCGAGTTTTATATATTTTTTAATGATATTATAAAAAAATATAAGTAAAAAAATTATTAAGGAAAACATTTATCTAAAATGAAGGTAAAAAATCAGATTTTCATAAGAATAAAATTATGTAGTTAAAATTTTAATAAACTGTAATAGAAAAGATTTGGACATCAAAATATATTATTCGAAATTTATTTAAGAATAAAATAGCCGTTCCATTTACAAATTAATTTTCCTTATTGCAACAATGATTTTACAGCATAGTATATTTTTTGTTTTAATATTTTTTAATAATTAAAATCATTACTTTATGACAATATTCAATAATTCAGTAATTATTCAATAACATGCGTTATTGAATACTTAAATATTATTTAAATATTCATGGTTTTATTTACGAAGAATTTGAAAACCATACTCTTGTTAATTAATTTTTTATTAAAACAAAGTTTCTTTGGAATATATATTTAATATTGAATAAAAATTATTATTAGATAAAATATCGACAATTTTTTAGTTCGATTATACATAATTATTTGGTTAAATAATAATTATGTAATATGTTAAATATAATTCTACATTTTTAACTTTAATTTTAAAATATTAAGTATTTTATGGTATCTAGTTATAACTTAGAAGACAAATTGACTACTACATGTGATTATAAAAAAATAATATATTAACGAATTATAAATTGTTAAAATGTTATATGAGCGAGTGGATATGTAAATAAAATATGTTTAACGATTCAAACGTATTTGTAATAATACAAATACATTAATTATATTATAATACAAATAAAATTTGTATTATTACAAATACATTTTAATCACTAAACATTACATAAAGTTATCAAAAAGGACAACATACTACATCCAAAGTTTCTCGAAACTTATTTAGTGATAAAATGTATTAAGAGACATGTATGGGAGTATATGTATCGTAACTCTTAATTATTTAATTTAGTAAGAATATAATAATTTTAAAAAATTAAAAAATTCTTCATTTGTAAACTATTCTCATATATATTATTTATCATGTAATGTATGCAAATTAATGATTTAAATTAGAAAAGCTTTTTTTTAATATTACAATTACAAATATTTTACAGTTTCTATTATATTTTATGCTACTATTAATAAATTATGAAAAAATAAAACAATTTAAGAAATAAAAAATGTTTATTTTTTATTTAAACATTCGTTTAAAAATATTACATTATTACATAATATTAAAGTATAAATTCTTCTTAATTTTTTTTATATTTCACAATTAATTAAGTATTTTAAGTTTATTTTTATAACTTAATTTTCAGATATATTTATTACTTTAATTATTATTCGTTATATTTACTTTTCTTACAATTTTATAAATAAATATTGTTTCAATATATCTGATTATGTATACCGAATTTAAGGCAAATGACTAGAAGAATCTAAAATATCTTGACTTTTTTCAAAATGAACAGTACAACTATACAATTTTGTTACAAATATAAGAAACTAAATATTCAATATATGCTTATTAAAATTTATAAATATATATTGTTTCGTACTAAATAATTTCTACTAAAATATGTATATTTAAAATGTATACTTATAAGTAGCCTTAAAAATGAAAGAAATAATTATATTTTTGATAAGTAAAAGAACTTTTCTTACACAATAAAATTAAAGATCAAAAGTATAACTTGATTTGCTATTTCGGAAATAATTCATCAAATTTATGACTGGCATTGGTAACTTCATAAATAATTCAATTTTGTTTCGCACTTGCGACGGGAGTGCTCGTCGCAAAGGCTCGTTACCGCCTGTCACGCGGTGGCAACCAAAAGCGGAGGATAGCCGTCCTTTTCACTGTGGTGGCCTGAGAGACAAAATAACTCTTCGCGACTCCAAGGCACAGGAGTACCAGAAGTTTCTTTAGCGCAGTAAGAAGTGCATTGGCAACTGAGTAGTGCAATGAGTGTCGGGTAAGCGGCGGAACCCAAGTGAGCGCAGTGTGAGAGAAAGTATACCGAATGAGTGAGAAAGAGCGTACCGAGTGAATGAGAACGTGGGTATAGAGAGGGGAAACCTAGTTATTCGTTAAAGCTAAGGCCCGACTAAGCTAAGCCCTAAGCATTCGCCCCCTACCGCCACTCCTTGCCGTGGAAATCGCGCCATGCTTGCTGTGTAAGGAGGGAAAGCGTTCCTCTATTAGGAAATGCGAGAAAAAGCCTTCCATAAATGATAAGAAAGACAAGAACCCAAGAATCCAGACCGTTCCGGGTACGGCGTTTTAGAGTTGTTTTTTGAAAAAAAAAATATTTTTCACTTGCTGAATTAATTATTAGTTTATTAATTTTTATTTTTTATTTTTGATATTATAGTAGTTCGAGCTATCATCCGTTTGAACGCATTATTAGTTACTATAAGTATATTATGCGTATGAGTAAAATGAACATTTTATATGTTGTTTTGATATCTAGTATATTATAGTACAGATTTAATGTACTACGAATTGATGTACGAGGGCTAAATTTCAAGCAAAGGATATTTTTGAAATTTTACTATTTAATTTGTATAAATGTTTGATTTTAAAGATACTTTTGCAGAACTATTGCAGATTCGTTATTTTTTATGAAAAATTAATATGAATGTGATTTTTATTATAATACTGACAATAAATTACAATACAAATATTTATTTTGTACATATTTTTAAAGATTAATTAATAAATACAAATTTGAAATACAATAATCTAATGGGCATTGTCATATTTACTGCAATGCCTTGGTCATGGACCATTGGTCCTTGTCTCTCATTTATCTTATTTTAATGGAAAGATTTTTATAAAATGCAGCACAGTCAGTGCGCTTATTTGAAACTTATTCTGCTGCTTCTAGCCCTAGTATAAAATTACTCTAATAAGTCAGTGTGCAGGACAAAGAACAATGTCGTTTCGGATCAATAAGAAGTTCTTGTTGATTGTCAAATGTAGAGTAACTTACCTTAAATATACTTAATAACAGTAAAAAAAACATACCAAAAAATAAAGATTTCAAACACACTCGAACTTTTTCGTACAAAGATATTTTATTATTATAAGTAAGATTTTGAATTCATTTTTAGTATAATATTTTAGTTGTAATGATTTTCAATTGCTTTCGATAATTTTTCCTTTAATCGCAGAGTTTGGGCTTCTTATTTACCGGAACGTTTGTTCGCCTCCTTGGGCCAGCCGATATTTCTGGCTTGAGGCCTGGTGGACGACCTCCGCGGTGCCTCATTATTCGTTCCCCGTGCCGTTGTTATTGTCGTTATGACTCGCTGAACAGGGTTCGTTGGGGCGGAAAGAGGAGGAGACTATTTAAGGCAAGCTGACTAAATAAGTCTAACTACGATTAACTAATAAAAAAAAAGCAATTTTTATTTGCCTTTCGGGACTTGACCGCATGACACTACAATTAAAAATAACAAAAATAATTAAGAATTAACACAAAAAAATAATCTTTATTTAAGTCGCTAATTTAAAACTAACTTACGAAAAATAGCTACGAAAAATATTAAAAGATATTAATTAATTATTAATGCATAATACTGAGAACGCATCCGGTGTATGAAGCTCTCATCAGATTAACGCACACTGAATTTTACATATTTTATATATACGCGCACGCAAGCACACACACATACACACGTCAAAGACCGCTCCATCCCATCGCGCTTCTACGTCTGCTCGAAGTCGGCGAGTGTGCGAATCGCATCGTCCGGAAAAAAGCGCGTAAACCACGACTCTCCGCAAATGGAATGAGCAAGCGAATCGCTGTTATTTCAGAATGGACGTAGCGACCGCTGTTTCCCTAGGAGGAGAAAGCGTGAATCGCATCACTCTCTGAATAGCATTGCAAATCACGGCCACTGCTGTTGAGACCTAGGCTAGAAGGTTTTTGAGGAAGTTTCGTGCCTGCTGAAAGGCAACAGAACACGAATGCGGCGTGCATGGCAATTTATTGCCGATTGCATGGATCGATGCGCGATGAATTATTCGCGATAATCGATCTGCACAATTTGATCGACTCGCTCGGTCATTGCGGGGTCCGATCGCACTTCTCTAGTACGTGCCACAGCTGCTGACTTCGATCGACTTAGTCAGTCCATGAAGAGTCGACAACGTGCTCTCATGCCTTCTCTCTCAAAACCACACATACAGCGCTCTTAGGAACTCGGGAACGTTCGACTACGCTCGCCGGCCTCATTCATCAAACATAGGCCTCGACGCTTTCCAACGCGGTGCCGTCCTTCTTCTTTTTATCTTCTTTCCTTCTCGAAGTACTTTATTTCATCTAGCGCGAAAGAGATTTTCGTCGTACAGAATATTTAATACTTGTATTTCATTCTATAATAATTGAAAGTTCGTATATTTTTGTCATTTTTTATGTTATTATTCAACAGTTTTATATTATATATTAATTTCTTTATCTCTCATTGATTTCCTCATTTATATTGAATTTACTTTTTTTCTATAAATTCACATTCTAATGACAATAAATAAATAATAATAAGTTAATAATAAAAACTGTCTTATATAAAAGAAGTATTTTCTACAATAAAATTCATTATTATTGATTTTAAAAGAAACTTTTGTATTAATATATTCATTTAGAAATTAAAATTAAAAAAAAGCAATTTCTGAAACAAACCTTGTAAATATTACATAAATAATAATTAAATAATTTTTAATGATTATAAATCCTACATAGAGGAATCGTCTTCGTAAATATGAATATATCATATTTGCTGTAGGCATACACAGACTTAAGAACGGGGACACCTAGCGACCACAGAAGTGATCAGGGATAATCGTCAAGTATCAAAGCCAAGATATATATCAAAGCCTCTATATCTGAAAGGGAATATTATTGCACCGATACTCGTTGAAGACGAATAAAGTTTGTTTATTTATTTTTGTACTTCCTTATAATTTTTTAACTAATAACTCATTAACAACCTATAATACCAAGTTTACATATCATAACATGATTTGAACTGTCAAAATTTATATGAATATTAGTTAAAATAATGAATTATTTATACTTATAATAAGTTAAAACCGAATAATAATTAAAGAATAAAAAGAAGATCAAGTCGATATTTTAGTATAAAAGAATAAATTTTCTAAAAATTAAATATAAAAGAGCAAAACATTTATTGCTATTAAATATCGATTTAATTAAAAGAGACTGGAGTAATTGTAAGTATATTTTACTACAATTTACATATTAAGAAATTTTTATAATATTTAATTATCAGTAATTATTTGCTATACTGAAGATATCTCCAAATTTATTAATTATTTAGTTATATTATTAACAAATCAAATACTCAATATAAATTGAAAAGATGAGTTCAATTACAAGTTTATTTGCTTCAAATTTCTGCAGTATTATTAGAGCATGTACTATTAGTTTAAAAAACAAATATATATATATATATGCTTAATAATTTCAAATAACTACTTCTTACGTAAATTATGGTTTAATATATATGTATTTTTACACATTTAGTACGACAAATATTTCTTTTCACATTGGATGGAAAAATATAATAATTCCAAAACAATACCGATACAAAGAAAAACATGATCCATGTTGCACGGAGAAGTTTAGAGAAGTACGAATAGTGCAACAAATCGACGAGTGAACCTGAGCGCTTCAGATTCTATTTTTCTATTTTAATTCTATCGAACGGTATGCGTATGAGTAAAAGTGACAGATTATGAGAGCGCGCACGATAAACTCACGACCGAGTTCATGATCTTTATCACAATACGCGATCGGATTCCTCAACGATGAGGCGCAAAGATTTTTTTTTCAACTTGCGTATATAAATTCTTACTAGTGATCCATTGCACATCGATCCGCGCAAAAGAACGGAAGGATCGAGTCACGACTTGACTATAAGTAGTCGTTTTCGCAGCGACAACCAAACCTCCTCGAACACATTTTCAGCATAGAACCACGCATCGGCAACGCGATTCTAATGTTCCTGACACTATCACTGTTTCCTGAGAGTGACATGGTTCACTTTACCCATCCAATTCGCGAAGAGCCTTGATTCGCTTATTCTCCCCCTTGTTGACATGATTCGTGCACTCACCGACTTTGAGAAATGGATGGATAGGCTGCGAAGGATCTAGATTATCTGCGGTAATGTTTATCCATGTGTGTGTGCATATTATGACGTACTTATAGTAAGGAATTTTTTATGTACCATGTGATATTTGTATATGAATTATATTCATTGGATGCGTCGTAGTATCACTTATCGTTTTACTATGCGTTGTAAATTCAGTTTCAAATTACCCGTTGAATTTATCATTATTATAAATTTATTGTGTTTTTCATTAGAAGCGTCAGGCAAATAACCTCAAAAAATGAATAAAGAAGTTTTTCTTAAATATTTATTAAATACGTATAGGATTATATTTATTATTCGTCAACCCATCTACTCCGTCAAATCATCTACTTCTCTTTTGTCCCAAACAATGTTCAACGAGTCAACCTGACTATAATAATGGGAACGGAAAGTGGGTACTGAGATGCAGCGGGTGCGTCCTCTAGGCGCCAAGTCCCCACCAATGATCGGTTAGTACATAGAGGCGAAAAACCGACGAGAAAAGAGGACGAAATTAGTATATATATATATATACATATACACACATTTAACATCACAATAATAGAATTAAAATAATTTCAAATTTTAATATGAAAAAGCGTTAATCAATTATACAAATGAAAAATTTGTAAAATAACATAAAATATGAAGTTCGAATTTAGAGTAATTCTTGATCAAATAAATTTTTCAATATAATCAAATGAAAAAGATGTAAAGAAATTTCATGTTATAAAGTTGATTTTTAATTATGGATCTATAATGTATTTTAAAAATACAATGCTTAAATCAAAAGAGTATAAATATGGAAAGATGAATAATTCAATATACTTTCATTAAAATAGGAAATTGCTTATTAGTTTCTTATCTGAGTAATAAACAAGCGTTTATAACTAAATCTAGTAAATTTATCTTTAGTTCATAATTTAATTTAATTACTAGTATTATTTAGGTTTTTATTAGATAAATTCTCTATAAATTTCCACACATGAACTATAGAGGATATGATAATAAGAAATCGTGATAAAGAAGAAAATGTAAGCTCATGTTCATTCCGTATAACTTAAATAGATCATAGTATATAGAGCATTACAACTATTATCGTAAACTTTTATAGAGAAAAGCTCAATACAAAGACTTTTCTTTATACGTCAAAATAACACAAGTTGGCAACATGTCTATACATCCAGAAGTTAATAAAACAGATAATGTCCGTACATTTATATGGCTTGTTTTTATCAAAAGTTGAAGTTCTGAAAGACCATAAAATAAATGGTACAAGAGAAAATTAAAGAAGAAATGATAAATAAACTTTAAACGGCTGTATTTAAAGCAATGAGCACCAAATGCAGCCTGAGATTTTAATTTTCATTTTAAAAAATTAACCTCAGATTTTGATAATGAATATTTAATCATCAAAAAGTATATAAAATTTGTATTTTTACATGTTCGTTCTACGTATATGGTGTGTTATATTATTGTTACATAGGTGTATGATCTGGTTGATATTCTTTTCTTCTGATAACTTATTCATCTTTCTTGTGGCGGCGGCGGCTCAGTCTCTCGTGCTCCGTATCTGTCCCGTCCCGGATGACTACTATTTTTATTCAAATCAAGTCTACAGATATTCCATTTTTTAGTTCGCTCACCGTTTACAAAACATCGGTGTTACTTTTCCTAATCACGGTGGTGATTTCCTTTTTTCCATTTCTTAAGATCCTTCCCTATATAATTAGCTCATTGTAGTTTTAAATAGTTATTCCCGAATATACTATTATAAATGGATGAATTTTTCCAAATGGTTTTAGATTAATTGTTCCTATTATTTTTATGGGTTTTGAGTCAATCACAGAAATGAGAATTAAAATGTATTCTTGAATTTTGTTTAAAAGAGTTAAAATAATTTATTAAATTATGCTCACTTCTGATTCGGTATCTTACATGAAACTAATGTTTTCATCAGGGTTTCTAATAATAAAATTTAAAAACGGTATTAACTCATTATAACTTGTTCAGTAGACAGTATGAGTTTGGAAAAATAACTTTCGGATTATTGGTCTTGTTGTGTTGAGCGTTGATTTTCGGTAGTATATGTACTTTCGGTATATATACGGTATATTTACGGTATATACGGTACATTTTGATATATTTACGGTATATACGGTATATTTTGTATATTTATGGTATATACGATACATTTTGATATATTTACGGTATATACGGTACATTTTGATATATTTACGGTATATACGGTACATTTTGATATATTTACGGTATATATGGTACATTTTGATATATTTACGGTATATACGGTGCATTTTGATATATTTACGGTATATACGGTACATTTTGATATATTTACGGTATATACGGTACATTTTGATATATTTACGGTATATACGGTACATTTTGATATATTTTCGGTACATTACTTTATTTTCGATACATTACTATATTTTTGGTACATTACTATATTTTCGGTACATTGCTATATTTTCGGTACTATACTTCAATGTTGCGCGCGTTATTTTTATTTAATTTACAATAAGAGCAAAATTTTCTAGGGGTGTTTTTATTCTTACAAGTGGTGGTAGTATGACCCATCCTATTACATAATTGACTGATTATTTTGTACATAGTCTTAAAATGATTCTTCTGTTTTTTATTTAATGAAAAACAGGTATTAGCTACGTGACCGAATTTATTGCAAATCTAACACGTAACTGGTTTTATTACATTATTACTGAAACATCAATCTGCTGCATGTCCTTGTTTCTGACACAATTGACAATTATTTATTTCTTTGCAATTTTCCGCTTTGTGTCCTGATCTTCCAGATATTTGACATATTATTATTTATATGCAATCCTCTGTGCGATGTCTTTCCATTTTGCAGTTTTTGCACACAAGTTTATTAATAACAATGTTATGCTTTTTTTGAGCTAGATGCCTAGGTTTAGAACAGATTTGACATATTTGAAATTTTTTAAAAGAGGCCTTTGATTCTTTTTTACCGATATCTGTCCTTTTTAGACTTCTTTGTGATGCTATTTTTTTGTATGATAATCGCGTTTCTGACAAAATTATCTACATTATCAGCGTCAGTGAGTCTTTGTTCAATGTCTGGTTTTAATCTATTTCTAAAACACTCTTCAACAGTAGTTTGGATTGAAGTAACAAAATAAGCAGCATTGCAGGTATAACTAACAGTTATGCTTTTAACCTTCAAAATCTTGTTCCCTATATCTCTAATTCTATTTCTGTATGTGATTACGTTTTCCTTTTTTCGCTGGAACTCGTTACCCAATATCCCTAGAAGCTGAGTTACATTTTTTATAGGCACGCAAATTCCTTTAATAAAAATTTTTAAATCATCAAGTGTTTGAAAGTCTTGTCCAATTATACTTTGTTGGGCCTCTCCTTTCAATTTGCAGTCTACTACTAAATTAGTGAGATTTTATTCTGCTTCCGGGTTTACTATTCTCCTTGCTTCATCATATCCTTCTAAAAATTCGGAGAGGGAAATTTTTTGTCCGTTGAATTCTGGTAAAAACTGTATCGCGTCTTTAATAGATACTTGTTGGTTTGCAGTATACACATTGTTCGCGGAGACTTCCTTGGTTCCTTCTTGCCCTCTATTTGAGGTTTCCTTGGAGCTTCATTGGCTTGCGCTAGATCGCAGTTTTCGCTACTGTTAATTACTGCCAGTGAATCATCTCATGGTATTTGTTTACTTGGGGTAAACAAATCCTTTACTCTTTCTTCATCAGTATCTTCTGTGGTTCTTGCTTGGGATCTTAATTTTTGATGTCTCAACATAGAGATATTAGGATGGAAAACAAAAATTTTCCATTTTAAAATTGCATTTTCATGAATTTTTTTCTAATATTTCAATTTTATCTTGCTGGGTTGAAAAAAGGTACCCTAACACTCGAACAATTTCGAGTATATCGCTATAGCTACTGCTTAATCATATAAACCATTTATATTGATAGTCGATACTCCTTTCAATTTGTTCCTGCTTTTCGTTCATTTCCTTTATAACTTTAAATAAAACGTTATTTATATGAATAACGTGTCTCTCGTCTTATCTTGCTGATAACTTCTAATAAAATGCGCGAAAACTATTTCAAAAACTATTACGGCACATCGACCTTTCACATCCCACCCAAAGATGGAAGAAGATTTAATTTGCTATTATATGTACCGTGAGGGATCACATATGGCTTAGAACCTATATTTAAATGTGGCAAGCTGAAATTATTTTGACTAAATAATGATAACAATATACGTAAAGAAATCTAAGGTGCATTATTTTTTAATATTCAATATGGTGCAATGAAACAAAATCATTACAAAATGATAGACAGAATTTACATAAGTAGCAAGAAGATCCGTCTGCCGAGGATCGATTGTTATAACAAATTTTTCATTTACATATTCATAGAATATATGTCTAATCTTGATATTGTATTAAAGAAATCATTAATTTTTTTATTTGCAAGAGAAAAAGACCGTTATTACAACTTTTTAAAATTATTAATAAAACAAAAATTAATTTCGGTGTTATTACATCAGAAATATATTTACACAAATATAAAAATTATTTTATTAACTTATAATTAAATTTTTAAATTATTATTAATTAAAAATTTAATTATTAATTAAGATTAAATTAATAATAATTAAATTAATTAATAAAATAAACTTAGAATTAAATTATAAAAAAAACTTTTAACTGATTGATCATGTCACTACAAAATAATATCCTGTAAAATAATTAGACTAGCGCAAATAATTTTTTATTTAACAAATAATAATAGTTTTTAAATTATAAAATACATTGAAAGAGTCTCGACAGAAGTATTTTTCATCATCACAAAGCTAATTTGTGGAAAGTAGATAGTTGCGTTGGAATTATAGGAAATCATATAAAATCAGTTCACATAATACTTATATAATCTATTTTTATTAGAATAAATTTATTAAAAATATTAATCCAATATGGAGATTAGTATTTTTTTTAATATATTGGTTAGCATTCAAATTCATATGTATACTATTTCAAATCTCAAACTAAATATTTTTTTTAATCTGTAAAATGTACCTATTTAATTATAAAATTTTCACATATACTCTTAGTAACTAGATAAGATGATTTGTTTGAAATTAAATTGTTTCAGATCTTATAAAATGATGAGATAGATATAAAATAATTTCATCTTCATCTTTCTCACGTTTATGTCGTCTTACTACAGTTGAACAACAAAGAATGAAGCTGAATTTAAATGTTAAGAGTAGATTGTTTGTATTTCAATAATAATTAAGTTCATCGTGAAAACTTATGCATTATTTGATAAATTACTTACTCTAATGCACTATTACCTCCATTTCCCGCTTTCTTATTTACAGGATAAAAGAACTTTACTATAAGCAACGGTTATAGTAATTAGAATTTTAGATGACAAAATTCAATATCCCATAAAAAGTATTAATTCATACATAAATATTATAGTATCGATTTTAAAGCACATTTATTTAAAGTATTTTTGGATTTTCAATTTACTCGAATATACTCTATATAAGATATATTTATCAACTAAGTTTAGTCTTACAATTCTCAAGGAATTTAAAAGAAAACTTTAGAACAGTACGCTAATACTAACAATTTCAATTCCAGTATCATTTTTTAAGTCAGCTTAGAAATGAAAAAAATTATTCCTAGTTAGTAGTACTCTAAAAATCTATTTAGTGCAGATTAAATTGAAATCGATATTTTGTCTAAAACTTATACGCTAATATGCCAATTGCAATTGTTTATAAATCAAATTTCTTTATTAAACGATAGTCATAATTTCTCCATAAATTTAATGCATTGATTGTTTTAGGTCATTATTTATTCTCTTATTTTGTGTAAGTTATTATTTAATTACAATATACACGATTACAATTTAATATTATATCATAATATTATGAATAACTAAATATACAATATTACTTTTAAAAATATATCAACTTCTTTAATTTCAAATTAAAATATAAAAAACTAAATAATTGAAAAGATATAAATGAATAGTTATAGGACATATTTTCGTAAAACAACTATTATTGTTTTTTATTTTTATTTATTTTATTTTGGGATTAATTGGTATCAATATTGGTATTATTTTGCACTTTTTGTTAATGATTTTGAAAAGCTATTTTTCAAATAAAAATTAGAAAAAAATTGATATATATATCATTAATATATTTTTACATTTTTTTCAAATAAGAAACTTTTTCAGTTATTATACAGATGATAATTGTTATATAATATCTTTTAATAAAATTAAATCAAAATTTTTTATAAATAAAAATAAAATTCATTAACTATCATTTCATCAGTCATTAATAATAAATTAACAGAGAAAGTGTGAAAATGAAAATTATTAATATTTTAAATAAATCCAAAATAAGAAAATGTGAAAGAAATGAAGGAGACTTTAATTTATATGCAGATTCAGAAGAACTTAAACAATAAAATGAAATGTAAAGGTATATTCATAAATCTGGTTCTATTAATAGTATAAAAATCTTAAAATTGATTACAATTAAAATTGTTTACAATAATTAGAAGGGTAAACATAATAAAATATTATGTTTAAATTATGTTGCAAAACTATGAGTTTTATTAATGCTATTTTTTTAATTCAGAAAAATAAATAGTCATTAATTTACATATGACCTTAATAGTACATAATTGCAAATTAAGTTGCGCTTATATAGAATATAATGCAAGCAGCAATAACAAGAACTTTTTAAATTTAATTTAAGTAATCTTCATACTATAAAAAGATAGTCTTCTATATTATATATTTCTAATTTGTATTTAATAATTAAATGATCGAGAATCGTAGCCAAATATTCAGAGATATTTTTGTTTACCAATGAAGTAGTAATTAAAAATAAAATTTGATAATTTATGTTGAGAGAACTTTAAAACCTTCTTCATTTGATACTTAAATTAATTCTAATGTTCTTTAGACTGATGTGATATATCAATATTGTTCTTTAATTTATAATATATTATATTTCATTTTAATAGAAAATTTCTTTTCCCACAGATTTCTTTACATCTAAATAACTAAAGATTTGATCTATAAAATTTTTGAGTTACAATCAATGAAGTAATAAAGACTGCAATGCATATAATGAATATAAAGAAATTAGTTATAAAATATAAAAAAAGAATAAAGTATAATGGGAAACAATGAATAATATAAAAAAGTGGTAAACAGACAGAAACTAGTAATAGATATCATAATTTAAATGTTGAACGACTTGCAAAATATCAGTGCATAATTTCATATTTAGTGCGTCTCTCGCAAATTAGTGATTGCGTTATTGACACAAACGACAGCATCATCAAATCAATCGGCAGCACTACTACACATCCAAAGAAAATTTGTAACCTTATTTTGAGATCACAAGGGTAATGCTGCTAGTCTCTGTGCTAGCATTAGTATAAGAGGACGAGCTGATATAATATGGACTTACCGAATTCAAGCAATAACGACACGCAGCTGCAATGCGAACTTCTGCATCGAAATTTTATTATGCCTGAAAACGGTAAGTTTTATCCTCGATACTTTTTTACTTTTGGATAAAAGACATTTGGTACTTAATGTCTGTTATTTTTCATTTGTTATAAATTAAATATTTCATCGCTTTACATCATTTATTGCTTCAAAGCTTTAAAGATAAATTCTTTTTACCAAATACAATTCTGTCTAAAGAATGTCTTATTTTTAAGTTTTAAGTTTAATATTAGATAAAACAAATTAAGTGAGTACTTTCTTATAATATAAATTTAATATAAATTTGTATTATTGATATCTACAAATAATTTAAAACCGAATGAAACTACTGTGTCAATTAAAATTACGTATCACATCCACGCATACATGAATAGTTTTCTTTAATAAATTCATCTTTACTATACTTCGCGATAGTTAAAGTATAAATCGAATAAAATTTTTTATTTTATTAAGTAATTTCATAACATTAAATGTAAAAAAATATTAAATATTCTTATATTAAACATAACTATTAAATTGTTCGAATATAATATCAATTATTAGCTTCTAACAGATATACACAAATTACATTTTTCAAAAAAGATAAATATATATAAAAAATAAATATAAAAATGTCATTAAATTTCTATAAACCTTTGAAAAACCAATCAAGAACAACTAATGGAAATTTATGGTAGATAAATTAATTCTATGCTAAAAACTTTAAGTGATTCGAATTTGTTGGAGACTATGAATGGCTAAAAAAAGTTATAATTTCTTAAAAATCATTATAATTAGAAACAAAAATTTTTACAGGGTGATTATAACTTCATTGTTTTCATTATTTTTTAGATATACTTAGAAATACTCATCACTACTATACATCTATACAAAACTATTAAATCTATTAAAACTGAATAGCTTCTATCATTATTTCCTCAAATATTAGTAAATTTTCTATAAAAATGTGTTAAAAATTAATCCAAATAGAACATATGTCACCAAAGTGATAAAAAACTACCTTATATATAAGCCATATTTAATTAAATATTTAATTTGAAATCTAAAATTACTTAAGAATAGTAGAAATAGAATGTATGCAAGTAGTGTCTCAATATTAATATTTCTGAAGGAAAAATACATATTCATTCAAAAGCCAGCAAAAGCCTTCTAGTTAGATAGAATCTAATTAAATATAAAAGAATAAAGTTATTAATAGGCGTAAATATTAAAAAATTTAAGTAATTTTTCATTTAGACGTAGAATCAATATCATCTAAATAAAAATATTGCAAATCAGACTGTTTACAGTAGACTGTGCATAAGATTTATTATTTTACTACTCTAATACTTTGATCAAAATTGAGAGACACCTAAGAGTATGCTTAGATTTTAATTTTAATTTTAATATTTTCACTATCTTTATAAAATTATAAAAAAGTATTCAAATTTTTCTTTTGTTAACATAATTTTATTTTACCATTATTCTGATATAATTTAATGACTTGAACTATTTATATAAAAAAAAGATTCGTAAGTTTTTCTCTCTCACTCTCCCTTTCTTTGTTTACCTCTATCTCTGAAATTTTTCATTATTGCTTTACACTCATATTTCTGAGTCATGAAGCATCTGTAAAGAATATGCTTTACATCGTTAGATACTTTTGAAACATCACAGTTTTCAAAGTGTAATAGCAAGTGCTTTTTTTCTTCATATCATATGAGAAATAAATGTAGAAGAAGTGGATAGTTCGAAAAAATGAAGTAATTATTAAAATTCTTCAGTGTAATAGCGAAGTTTACGTCCTTGCAATATTGTATACATCAATTATAGTTAAATATATAAAATGAGCATTTTCATGCTCAACGCTTCATTGAACCCGCAGAGTTAAATCATTTAAATATATATATACATTTTGTGAACGCATCAATTTTTCTCAACATTCTTATCATATTTGTCATATTCGTATCATATTTTTGTATGAAATAAATTGCTTCATTGCGCTATCATAATAATCACCAGAAAAAAAACATAATACAATCTTTAAATATATAGCGTTGAATTTAATTTGAAAAATAAAATTTTAAATATAAATGACAATATTAATTTTTGTATAAAGAAAAGACAATTACAAAAGTCAATAAAATTTATTAAATGAATATCTAGTCTACTGTAGTAAGCAAGTATTATTATTTTTATTTAAAGTAAAAGTTAATATACTTTTTACATTAGTTTGGTAGTTAATGAACTATATTGATATAACTTATGTAAATAATTTCATAAAATTTCATGAAAAATATACGAAATATAATTTTATATAACTTATTCATGATTGTGAACAAAAATAAATCATAATATTATATTAGTATCGTAGACATTTAGTGACAATTAGGATAAATTACAAAAATTTAATCTGTTACAGCTATAGTTGAATAAGTTTTACGGACACAGTAGTTTTAATTTTGTAATTAGACAGACTTGTAAATTTTCTCTTTTTTGCTTAATCACTGCTATATTGATAAAATAACAATTGTACCAAATAGAAATATTATTATACGTTTATAAGAAATACGATCATGTTATATAAGTTGATAAATTTATGAAAATTGAAACTGTTAACATTAATTATTAGAAACACTTTCCATAGGTTAGAAGATTTCAATTTTATGACATTTGGATTTATAAATTCGTAAATATCAACTGGCAGTGATATTTTAATAAAGAGATTTATGATTTTTGCACTAAAGGCGTTCGTGTAAATATATTGGCATAGTGAATTCTTTCTTTTTTAAAAGATTGTATTGTACATCATCAACTAATTTAATAGTTTACACTTTAGATGTGCAATAAGTACAATGTTTTTATAAGTTTTAAAATGCTGCTTTTTATTTGAATGATAATTAAAGTCTACACTTAAAGTTTATATTTTACGCATATTGATTGAATGTCAATTAACAATTGAATTTATAAATTTTTTAAATTACTCGTACAAAAGTCTGCTAAACAAACGCAAATGGCGAATGGAATGCAAAAGATAATCGTAAATATTTGAACCATAAAATATATTACAATTTTCAGGTACACTAATGAATGTTGAAATACCTGAACAGCTGTTTCATAAAATTCGTCATTCCTTGTTCTGAAACTATAATACATATAATATTGTCCTTATTGATTAAAAAAAAGTTTTCTTGTTATAATTATTCAAAATCTTATTTTTTTACAATAATCACTTTGTATCTCATTAATTTAAGAATCGAATTTTCTTAATACTTGTTTAAAAAGTTTATAGATAAGATTGAATAATTAGATGATTATTTTTACTATGTTATAACGACAGAAACGAATTAATACTTTTTGTAATTATATATCTATCACTTTTACAAAGTATTTATAAGTACATGTATTAATTATTTTTTAAGACTTGAGTCAGACTAACAACTATTATTGTACGTATATATGTATGCATATATATAAATTGTTTGAAAATATTTGAAGCATTATTCATTACATAATTCAATGATATTTAAATATTTTTAAGACATTCATTAGACCAATTTTGTTTGAAACTACTATATAACTCTGTTATAATGTTGACTAACTTATCAGCTGTATCATTTATTTATGAACGAATATTAAATTTAATTGTAAATTGTCAATAGATTCATGTTTGTACCTTACGTTACCTGGTAATACAATAATAAAAATATTCATACGTTACAGTGTCTTTCAGAAGATTTTTAAAACACACAAGCAACCATACCTAGAGTAAATCACGTCGCCAAATGTAAAAGTATGGTCTGCATTTTCAAAAATTTAATCATTAGTAGATTATGAAGTATTATGTTGCTTTAAATAAGAAGCTATTTTTCTAGTTTTTATTATAACAAAGTACTAATCACCTTCACGTGCGCCAATATTCGTATTGGAGTGACGCGCGCCCGGGAATGTGGGTCCGGGATTTCCCGCCACGATGGCGCCGTGGTGATTAAAACGGCGTCGCCGTGGCGTGGCTTGTGAAGAAGCGGCGGGAAAAACCGTTCTTTCCAAGCAGCGACGCGGCGCGTGCTTAAAGGAAGAGTAGGGTAGAGTGTAACGAAGGATTGGGTCGGTGATGTCTGACAAAGAAAAATATAAGGGGGCGCCGCGAAAACCAAGAGTTAGTTGAACGGAAGGAGTCAAAAGACGAAGACCTGCCTGACTGGCCACTAAGAAAGAAATTGTATTCTTTTTTTTACCCTTTCCTCAAGATGCCGCGTCTCTTCTACATACAAATCGTGCTTCTCAGGACGAACAATAGGATCAAATTTAACTTCATTTAAATAAGACGTAGACAACAATCTACAAACCGTCCTTCTCAGGGCAATTTAACAAAGAGGGACCCAAAAAAAAGCTCAGCCCAGCTGACTGAAAAAAGGGGTCAAAGAGGATGCCACACGGATCTTCCAAGTCGGGATTTCCAACAGTCCTTTCTCATCAACCTTTTGCAATATAAGAATCAGTTGAATATAAGTTTGAAAACATTAAATTTGAAAACATTGCCCCGTAGAAAATTTATTCTGCGAAACTCTACAAACGATATTGGTAAAAGGTTTAAATTGAAAAAGAAAACAATTCAGCTAGAATGAATTTGAAACTATTATAATATACCCTTTCCTATTGTGTTTATTTTTGATTTTAGGGACATACGCAAGAAGAAAAACATTCAAATAATTTTATTAAAGAGAGAGTATTAAATTTAAATACATGTTATTAGTTGCAATATAGAGAAGCAAGTTGAAACTCGTACTTATCACGTATTATAATTTTTAAAACAATCATAAAGAAATTCTTTCGATAATAGTTTACGTAGAGCAATTGAGGTGTGTAAAGTTACTAAAATTATCAGATGAATAATATTTATTATAAATTTATGATTAAAACTGCTAGTGATATTTGTTATTGATATTCTATAAGATATTCAAGTTTTTTTCTGTTTATAGTTACATATACTTTTCAATGTTTGTTTAATTATTATTTTATAGAAATTTGGTGCAATTGGGCATGGGATTCTATACTCTGTTGGCCTCCTACAAGAGCATCAGCGGTAACTAAATTAAGATGTCCTTTGGCCAATGGAATCGATACAAGAAGTAAGATCAATTTTTGTATGAAATAAAATATGTATTTTTGGCATCTGTAAAATTTAAGTGGTAACACCACTCTAGAATTTTGAAAAAAACGATTTTTTTTACGTAAACAATGCTTCAATACCATAAGAACAATATCCAAGAGGTTTTATAGCAAAAAGAAAGTTTACGTGGCTCTGCCGAACGTTTTTCTGCAGCGTCTCCGAGCGCCTGCTTGATGCAATGCTGCGCCCTCCCATTTATTCGGCTTGTACCTTTGAAGATAATGAGCGGCCCATTACCAACAGGTAAGTAGATATTGAGGTTGCGAAAAAAGTTACTTCTGTAAAAAGCAAATTATCTGCAGTAGAACTAGATGAAGGATCGCATATCAAATTTTAGAATTTTTGACGGTTTTCTCTGCCACATCTAAAACTGTTCTGTGTAAAATGTAATTCAGTAAATCATAGGTGAGATTTACTGAATGTTGGAAGCGTAGGTTCAGTTTAAAGATTGTGATTTCTTATCAAAATTGTGATAAAATTCACATTTTTAGCTTTTTCTTTATCGAAAAAGGATACAAAATTAATCGTAGAATAGTGCTTGCTATGCGGCTACTTACTGATATGGAGAAGGTCTAAATAGAATAAAGAAATTTTGCGCATTCAAGGATCTCCTGCGGTCAATTTTTTAATTATTTGACGACTGAATCGTTCAAAGAATTGCGATTGGAGCTGAGGAAATTGCTAAATTTAATGTGAAAACTGCAATTAAAGAAGATAAGATAAACAGTTCTGAGAAAGGGAAAACGGCAAAAAAGGCAGGAAAAGAGGCGAGTATCGATCGACAGTGCAGGCATCGTAGATTGAAGGTAAATAAAAAATTTCTAAGATTAAATGGTTTGTGAATCTTTAAACGCATTTTACTCAAAATGACCTTTTTTAAATTAATCGGACACGTAACTTCAAAATGGTTGCATGGATCTCGTTGAAATTTTGACAGTAACTTTAAAATTACATTCTCTAAGGAACCAATTTGAGCATTTTCGATATGAGCTTAACTTTTTATTTTATAAACAATGAACTGCTTATTTATTTCAAGTTAACATCTATAATAAAAATTGGCCCGCCTATCGAAGCATTTTTAGAAAAGCTTCTTTCGAAGATTGGCTCGCTTGCCGCCATTTTGTATAAAAATATCAATAAATATTGTTATCGTATAATTTAATATATATTCAATAATGAAACGAACTTTTCATTTCCTTTAATAAATTTTCCGATAAAATTTGACAAAGTTTGGACAATTTTTCGGCTCTACAGTGGTATTACCACTTAAAATAAGGTAAATATTTTTTTAATTACATTTATTTTAATCATAAAAGTAGAATAATATCCATTATTTTAAATGATCATGTACGTTCATGAACAAATATGTTAAACAGATAATAAAAACAATATTGAGTTATTATTAAGCATTTAACAAATTTTATTATACAAATATATAAATATAAAAAGTCATTTATTCATAATAGTTTTAAACGGGTCTTTGAAACTGAGTAATAAACGAGAAATATGTGATAAAATGGAATGATTTTTAAGAATTAATAAGAGAAGTTATTTGATTTAAACAGTATAACAATTTATACGTCATTTTTTCCCTTACGAAATAGAGCAGAATATTTCAAATATTAGAAAAATCACATATTTATATTTATCAGGTTCGCTAAAGTAATTTATAATTAGAATTTACTTAATTAGAAGAATTAGAATATAATAAAAATAATCATATTTAATTGATTTTGTATTATTCATTACAAGAGATATATACAATTTAATTATAATAAAGTAATCTAGAGACAATCGGAAAATAAGAACCTACATTTCATTCAATTTACACATATGGATATTGATTTATATTCTCTTTTATATGCTTAGTTTCACAAAATAGAATGTGAATACATAAATACAATGCAAAAAGAGTTAGTACTTAAAAGCATAAGGCAGGCAGGAAAGTAGAGATTTAGTAAAGTTACTAAATTCATGTAGCGCATACCCATTTTATTATTTCTATAATCATAATTATAAAAGATTAAAACATTCATATTCTTTTTGTTCTTAATTTCATAATTAAATTTTCACCTTTCCTTATATTATCATTGCGATACTTTTCTCGAGAATAATAAAAAACAGAATTTTATTTAAAATTATATATAGAATAATATAATTTTGGCTGATTATAATCCTATTGTGATGACAATTTTTACTAGAATTATTTATATATTACTTATTTATAATTCATTATTATACATTTTATAAATTATAGCTTACTAATATTAATCCAAATCCTTGCATCTATTCAAATACATTTAATTCTTATTCAGAATTATAGAAGTTCAGTTTACAAGTTACTATTACTCAAATAATGTTATTCAATTATAATCAATTTTATTTACACGACATAAGATTCTCATTCTTTGAATTTTAGTAATTGATCTATATTAATATCGAATCAAATCGAAAATATATAAAATTTTATGATGATTTCATTCGTTATTAAGTTTTATTATGTACATATATACATACATATAAAATTAGAAAATAATTATTTATTGTAAAGTAAGAACTTATCTTAACTATTCAAAATAATTTATGATTCAGACTAATGTTTACAACATTCTTAATTTGTCTTTAAAATTATTTTTAATAAATTTCACAATATTTTATTTAAGAATATGATTAATTTATATAATTATAATGTAATTAATATAATATAATTATATTTAAATAATCAACAAACTTCTCAAATAAAAGCGCAATATGTATGGTTTATTCACCACAAATCTTCAAAAGTAGATGGTAAGTACACTTGATAAAATTAGCGAAAAATACAATATTTATCTGAATATTTAAAGTTTCTCGGTTAATTCAAAATTCATAATAAAATAATCTCGAATAAATATACTTTATTATGATAAGAATCACAATATTTAAATTAAAATCCTTAAGCAGTAAAAAGTACAATATGTTTGCCTTAATTAAATCAAGGTTTATTGTTTTTTCGTTCTACGTTATATTCACTAAATTAGTGGAACTGTAGATATAAACACATTTACGTACATAATTTCCATAAAAATAAATTGCAAATTCAAGCGAACGAGTAATTTGCATTTCCATACTCGCATTGGGGTATGTAAAATCAAGGCAGTGTGAAAATTATTCGTACCCCAGTAGGTTTAAATCTCTTCGACGTGATCGCCAGGACCAAATCTTTGAAAATAGACTACATAATCTGACAGTATATATGGTTGACCCAAATATAAATTTATCGAACAATATGAGATTCATAACTTTGAAGTTTACCTGTTTTATTATATTACTACTATATGGCAATATTTTTCCAATAAGGATAAATATTTCTGATTATTTTCAATTACAAGCTTGCAAAAGTTGGTTAATTATTTAATTAGTGACTTCTTTTAAGTACTCTGACAAAATGTTAAAAACTATTTTACTTTAATAATTATAATTACACTTAAGATTTAAAAAAAAATCTTTTTAAATTAAACTCATAAATATAAAAATTATTTCATTTTTAAATCTAGAAAACATAAGACTGCTTGAAAAAGATTTATTTTGCGTGATTGAAAATAGTTTCATAAAAATTTTCTTTGTAGAATATCATTTGAAATTAATTCTACAATTAAAAATTCTAATTAAAAGCATAAGTGCATATTTTTAGTAGCTTTTAATTATTTATGAATAAAAAACATACTTTGAAATATGCAGTAATATTACCAAAAATTTCCTTTAATTCGTATAGTTAAATATTGTTAATTCAATTTAGGAATTTTTAATTCCTTTTATTAAGTTTTTAGATAAATTAATTCTATAATTTTATTAATTTATGAAAAATACCAAGCACTTAAAAAAATATTAAGTTAATTGAAGTATGATTATAGAATATTAATTTAACAACGCTACATATATTTTCAATAAAAATTGGCATATTATGTATCAATTGACCGGAACAATTAATTTACATTATAGGATATTCAAATAAATAGATAATTAGTGTGAGAAACATGCATATTTTTAACTATAAGGCTTTGTTATCATTAAATCACATTTTTAATTGAATAGATACCGTAACTCAAATGTTATAGAAACTATTTTGTTACGTAATAAAAATACGTGCGTATATGTATAGTTGAAAAGCAATCTTAATTTGCAGGAGAAAATGTAAAATGATTGAAAACTTCATTTATTTTAATCAATCTAATTTCAGTTTGGCATAGTTACGTGATGAATATTTAAATCAATGAAAGTTTTTCTTTACAAAAAGTAAATAATCACTCTAGTCCACATAAATCTACAGTATTTACAAAGATAATTATACTATCGTTTATTCTGAAATGATACTTTTTAAAATTATACCTCATAAATAAAATGAATACAGTAATTTTTTATCTATAAAAATTTGACTCTACTATATTTGCTCTAACTGCTCTTTCTTCAGCTATCTAAATATAAAATTTTTTTATATACAAAATAACTGCTTGATAAAAGTATCTGTCACGAAAATATCTAGTATATACAAATATTCCTAAAAATATATAAGAATCGCGAATTTTAATGGGTATACATGGTGTACACGAAGTAAGTTTGTAAAGAGCGTAAGTACTATATGGACGTACGAGTGCATGAGAGTGAGAGAGAGAAAGTGGGTGGAGACGCTGAATGCAACGTATGAATGCATGCGATTGCAGTCATGAGTACGTCATTTGCTAAATAAGATAGTAAAACATGCTCTCGTCATTTCATGTTTTAATAAAATTCACAAAAAATATTGGCAATTTTCCATACTATAAACTTCTCACTTTACAATTACGATTTACGATTGTACGATAGTATAAGCCTTTATTACTATAGGCTAGATTAATGCATTAAAAAATCTTAATCTTTTCTTAATTACCCAAGTCAGAAAGTTAGTGAAAATACAAGAGAAGGAAAACCCTTCCTACTCGTGACATAAGAACAGGCGGGAAGGTTAATCGCGATACATATCTATAATAAATTTATAAACCAAAATATTCTTGTTAAAGTTAACATTAAGTAGTGGTAAAAATCGAAATATCGATTATTATTATTCATAAATATTTATTACTATTATTACTAATATTATTAATTTCTTATAAATCTAAGTATAAAATAAATAAGCATTAAAGTATCTATTTAAAAATTATTAAAATAGTCTCGAAGTAATAGCTGTTAAATGTTGAAGATAAAATTAAAAATATGTTTTATCATTCGATTTTAGATATTATAGTAGATTAATTAAAAATTAAATCTTTTTTACTTTTGTACTTGAACTTTTATTATAATAAACATATTAAGGCTTGTACAGAACTAATAACTACGCTGCATTCGTAATTTCAGTTAAAAAAGACTTCAAGAGATGTAATGTCGTACAATAAGTAGCGAGTCTAATATTCGTGTTGACAACGTCTAAGTTAATAGTTAACTGATAACGTTAACCAATAATGTAATATAAATCAAATAAAACTAAATTTCAGAAGTAAAAATGAAGATTTTATCTCCCTCGAAGTCCTCCGAATTAACGAGAGAAAAAGAGAAGAGCAAAAATCAATCGATTAAGAAACTCTCAGATACTCCTTTTGTTTTTCTATGCATATTTCTATCAATTAATATTCCTTAATTTAATAATATCTCAATTATCAAGTAAATTAATTGAAGTTCATAATACAGAAAATTGCTTTTTTACAAAAGAACTCATGTGTCAAATAAATAACTGTTAATATTTTAATTTTTTTATATATTATCTACAAGGATGCTCATGGTTAGTTGGTTATCTGTATTATTATCAGATACTACAAACAGCACTTATGTTGTCAATTATTTTAAATATTCTGTGAACTTCTTTTTCAATTTTACCAAGAAAGTTGTTTGACTCAATATAACATAAGTACTAGCTATTATTCAAAGCCATACATTTCATCTCAAGAAATATTGAAAACTATATCTTTTCGAAGATTTTATAAAGCACATGCAATGTGGTAATAATGAAAATTAAATAATTGATTTGTATATCTTTAAACAAAGCTATCATTCTTTAGTAGAAAATGATAATATACCAAATCTTACATTAAAAAAAAACAAAATATTAGTAATTGATATTTTTCTTCTACATTTAACTTCTATCACTTTATCTATAATATTAGTATGTCATACAGTTCGAATTAATTATTGTATTAAGATAAATTTCGAAAAGAAAATTATTAATAATATTGTCAACGTGATTTCTTGGTTCATGTAAAATTATAAAAATTAATTCAGTTGAATGGATTGTTGTGCTGTAGCACGTTTTGCCTAACGTCTAGCTGAAAATATTATAAATTATCTTAATTTTCATATCCGCGATATAACAATGTAACACTTACATTTCCATATTCTTAAGAATTAAAAAAGGATTAAATTCAAGTCAAGTCTGATAACGGTGAACTTATGATGAGCAAGAATTCTTCAAAATAGTCAAAGAAAAATGATATTAGACGCTAGCTAAAGAGTGTAACATGCATATCGTATACTACATTCCACAAAGTAAAAAGAGATATAGTCTTCCGTTCACAGTCCTCAGTTATATAAAGAAACTATACGCAAGTTTTCAATCGTTTCAATGAAAATATTAGAATAAAATTATATAAAATAATGAAAATAAAATATTACGATATAAAAATCAAAGTTTATCGAAAAAATGCATTAATCTATGTTATTTATTAAAAATTATGTATAGTTCAAAATATATTCTTATATGGTATGTAATAAATAAGACAGTCATATAGTAACTTATATTTAATCCTAGAAGCACTAAATTATAATATTAATTATTTTGGCTAATCAATTTTATACGGCCTACATTGTTTATAAATTCTCTTAAATTTACATAATTACATCTTCAGCATCTCTGTCTTTTTAATCTAAAGACTAATAAAAAAATTTACAAATACTCTTAATTTTAGCAAATGAAATTAAATACATTATTTTTAATTCATTTAAATGAAAGTTTCTCATATGATTTATGTAGAGTTTGTCGAAAAACGCTGTGGCGAAAATGGTCAGTGGGACGGTCGCAGTGGTAGTGCAAGCGATCGAGATTCACCCAGTGGATGGACCAACTATACCCCATGTTTCACTCCCGAAATGCTTCTACTGATACGTAAGCTTTACACGGGTAGTGAAGATCTTGCTAAGGTATATATATATATATATATATAGTAAATAATTCAAACCTTTCAAATAATTTTATGTACCTTATTTTTACAATATTTTTCTTTATTGTAAACTATTCAAAGTAAAATAGCAGAAAATGATATACATTAAATTAAAATTTAATTTTTATTCTAAAGCATACATTTTAATAATGGAAATCTCTCTCATTTCTCGTTATCACTAAATATTTTTAAAATGTATTATTTTTTTTTCAATTAAGTCACTGTATTTCACTGTTGCTTATGAAATTAAGATAATGGTAAATACAATAAAAACTTTATTAAAGGCATAGAAATCAAATTGAAGAAATTGCAGTAAACTTAAATACCTAATACAGGCTTTCTTTATCTAATGTGTAACATTAGAAATATACTATTGATAATTTCTTCTTATAAATAAGACTATAAAATATTAAAATCTATTTCAAATCTTTTAATTAATCTCTTTGAATGATATATCACGGATTCTGAAATAAAAATAGGAGACGAAACATTTCTTCTGATTTAAAAAAACAAGAGTTTTCTTTATTCACTTAGCCTATGAAAGTTTTGTCAGAAACTATTTATATTAGGCTAATGCAAAAGTTTCGATCATTTTGACACTGGATAACATTGTACCGTAAAACCAAAGTGTCATATACAATTATGTGTATTTGTAAAATTTTTTGTCATTGATAAAATAAATTTTAGTGAGTACGTGAATAAATATTATATCAATTAAGACTTTTTATGTTATTCTTTCTTTCTCACTGTATCTCACTGTGCACAGTATATGTTCTTGTGCGCCTGGAAATTATATTTACCTTTTCGGAAATATAAAAGAAAATATATAATATATAAATATATTATAAATGCTCCAGATGTTTTCTTACTAATAATATTTATAGGATTTTTCAGATTTATAGAACATAATTAAATTGTAATACTATTTTCTAAGCATTCCCTGAAATTTCTTCTGTCAGACATCTGAACTTTACACTTTTAAAGTAGATAATACTTCAGTTTTGCGACGTAATTCTATCCAGTATCAAAAAAGGGACAAACGTTTGCATAAATCTAATATATGGCTCTATAATATCATCTTTTAAACATTAAAATTGAAAATAAATACACATTAACAGAATATGCGTTCAGAGTAATTTATATCTATTTATGCATTTATTTAGTACTTTTAATTTGCAATAATGCTTTGAGATAAAATATCTAAACGGTAAGAGGTAACAGTCCGGATTTTGGATTTTAACTTGAATACGTAAGCTCAAGCTCATATATATCATTTAACCTAATTTTCAGAGCATAAAACATTTTATTTGCTGAATTGATTAATTTTAAGTAGCAAAAAATCGTGTGAGTCAATATATATGATAATATGACAATTTTGCTCGCAAGAATACTATTAGAAATATTACAATTTTTTCACTTAATTCTACGTAATTGATATTCTACATAGGTTAAGAATTTATTGAAAAATTGGAGAACTTTTGTTTTATATGTTTTATGTTTTATATGTTTTATGTTTTATATGTTTTATGTTTTATATGTTTTATGTTTTATATGTTTTATGTTTTATATGTTTTATGTTTTATATGTTTTATGTTTTATATGTTTTATGTTTTATATGTTTTATGTTTTATATGTTTTATGTTTTATATGTTTTATGTTTTATATGTTTTATGTTTTATATGTTTTATGTTTTATATGTTTTATGTTTTATATGTTTTATGTTTTATATGTTTTATGTTTTATATGTTTTATGTTTTATATGTTTTATGTTTTATATGTTTTATGTTTTATATGTTTTATGTTTTATATGTTTTATGTTTTATATGTTTTATGTTTTATATGTTTTATGTTTTATATGTTTTATGTTTTATATGTTTTATGTTTTATATGTTTTATAATATAATATGTTTTATAGTTCTTCAAGTTATTACTAAAATATTATGAACAACAGAAAAATAATTATTGTCAAGATATTTTAAATTTCAAATAGAAAATAGTCAAAATATAATGTTACCAATTATTATTGGTATAGTTAAATAATTTATAAATTTTTTTCTGATATTTATATTTATGATCTAATAACTACTGATAAATTTTCGACTGAGATATCCGTCGCTAAATAAAAGTATCAAAAAGACAATAAGTGTACGTGTACGTTTAAGTGTGTCGGCTACTGCCCGAACACAGAAAGGGGAAACCCAGTGGATAGATTTCATGCCCAATATGAAAATTCAGTTGCTTTAACAATGAATTTGTTTGAAGTATAATTATATTATACTAAATTGCGACGAATAACTTCGTCGCAAAAGGGCAGCATTGCCGTGGGAACAGGGCCGGAAGAATAGCGAGGAAGAGGTCCGGACTACACGCCCGAAGATTTAAGGTATGAATGTGAGAGAGAAAGTGCGAGAGAATACAGTGAAAACGATAAAACGTGCGTGTGAAAGAGAAAAAGCGAGCGAATGTATAAGTATACTTGTAAGAGCGTGCGAGTGGGAGTGGAAGTGGACGTTCGGCGCAGCGTTGCCCATGAAGGAAGGGCACGAGAGAGAGAGTGCGCGAACGTGCGAGTGAGAGCGAGAGGGTGTACGACACAGCGGTGAAAACGTGATTATCGGGCGTAGAATGGAAGGATGAGTGAGGGCCAGCATAGTGGGAGTTGACGGCCCGAAATACGCACGAGAAGGAGGGATTAACGAATGAATAGAGAATATAGTATGGGGCCGTGGAGGGGAACCGTGCGTCTAGCACTGGCCAGGCTAATGCAGGGCGACGCGCTCACTCCGCCACTATTTCCCCCCTCCAGCCTGGCTCACGAGAGCGGCTAGGTGGCGCGACCCCACCGCGAGGCCCGCGAGTTTAGACACGTGAGGGGAAGCGCGCCCGAGTAAAGGTATAAAAAGGGCGCGCTCACGTGAAATCGAGAGACGGGGGTGGAGTTCGGGAAGCGCAGGTTTCCCGGTCGAGCGACTTTTGGCGCACGACCCTTTGGAGCGACTTTTGGCGCACGACTCCTAAGAGCGACTTTTGGCGCACTAGGGGCTCCCGGTGGCACGACTCGTGTCGTACCTCCCGGTATAGGTTTAGGGCCGCGATCGCGTGCACGGAGTCACAGCCATCGGGCTGGACTTCTCTCCGCCGCGTTAACGTACCGGCACAGCGATGGTGCGAAAGTGTCGCACCGGGGAAATAGAATATAAAACTCCTTTGTAAGCGGTGAGCGCACCGCAAGAAAAAGGCTAATGTAAATTAAGGCCAATAAAGACAATAAGTACAGATTAAGAAATAAAAGAAGGCCTTGTTCATTTCGACCCGGTCTCTCTGCGCTTCCCTCGTCCCGCCACGAACCTGGCCCGACCTCGAACTCACCGGGACGGGACAGACGGGGAGTACGGGAGACCAAGCCACCAACAACAGCAGAGGGACGAAGGAACAAGGACGGAGAAATTCGAAGAAGAAGCCCGTCGAACGTCGAACACGAGTCCGATAGGGCACGTGGCGGCCAGGACGAGGCGAACAACGTTACAAAATAAATACAATTATACTAAACAGGGCATTTAATAGAATTTTTATCAACGATTGGTGTTCAGAATCAGAATTAACGGATCGAAATTTAATTGACACAAAATAATACTGCTAATGAAGGATTTTAACAATAGTCTCCTTGAATCAATAGAAATTTATATTAATCTAAATCTATTAAATAAATGGGTACAAAAAAAGTTTTTAGCTAATTCGGCAATAGTAGTAATACAATCAAAAAATTTGTGTTAGGTAAAATAGAAGAAATTAAATACTTGATAATTCTTTATAATAAATTTTGCTTTTTATTGCAAACATAAAATTTTATATTTCTATGGTACTTATGAAACGTACAAAATTTCCAGTAGAACTTTTTTTATTTGATAAGTAATCCATAGCTGAAATGATACACGCACTGACCTCTTTTAAGATATACTGATGCTAAATTTATTAAAACTTCGTTTGTTCTGTATAAAAAATACGCATCTAATAGTGATAATTGAATTACTTATTTGTATTTTTTTTTTATTTTATTATTTATTACCAATAATAAATCATCTTTATGATAGGGCAATTAGTTATTCCTTTAATATTTCTGAAAAAAATATTATTCTATCATTTTTTCTCATTAAATTTATTCCTAATTTAGTATTTATTAATTACTAATTCAATTATTAGAGCTTATTAATTCAGATTAGTTCTATCAAAACAATTTTATATCCGATACAGTTTTTAATCATCTATTTCTTTACAAATACTTTCGAACACTCAAACACTAAATTAATGAAAAAATTAAAAAATCTAATATTTAAATTAGATCAGACTGGATATCGCTGCTAAAACAAGATACTTGGAATTTGTAGGATTGAGTATTTCCTTAACAGCACTACTACTTTCTTTATGGATCTTCTGTCGATTTAGGTATTTACAATAAAAAATTATCCCTGTATAAAATTATAAATAAAATTTTCTTAATAATAACCAATGTATGTATTTTCAGATCACTAAGAAATACAAGAACTCGAATTCATAAAAATCTTTTCGTCGCCATGGTAATTGAAGTCGTTATAAGATTGACATTGTACATTGATCAAGCACTTTTCAAATCGAAAACTCAGGGCCTCCAACATGGTATTCAAAATACTGTAAGTAATACTTTTTTACTATTTTATCATTTTTCTGCTCTTTCAAATGTTATTGATTTTTATACATATTTAGAGTATAAATTAGTATTTCAATTATGTGTATAAATCCATTGGTAAACATATAGATGAGGAGAATAAAATAATCCATGGTAAGCCAAAAACAAAAGTGATATGATTAATATCAATTAAATGAAAATTAATGAAAATTATTCACAAGTATTTTAATATAAAGATACAACTTAGAAAACAAAAATCAAAACAAAAGTATAGTAACTTAATGAATCAGAGTAGATAAGATACCCTTAGAATCAAAGAGAGCAATCAGAACTGTTAAGACTACTTTATCTGCTGTTAATAGCAGTAGACAAAACCATCATAGTAAAGAACTGATCATAAGAGTTACTTCAGAGATTAGAAATAAATATGGCTGTGAACAAGTCAAATAGATAAAAATAGTGTTAAATTACAATGGTAATCGAAAGATTACCACTAACTAATCTAGTTTAAAAAAGAGCATCATATTACTTATATTGAAATCTAATTAACGAATTTGTTTTTGTAAATTAAACAAACTTTCTGCAAAAAATTTTGTATATTAAGATCAGAATTATCAACATTAAAATGAAAATATGTGCTGGCCCGACTGATCTTGGCAGACATTTCACTTTTCACCACACATAGTACATATTTGATCGAATAAGTTGACATAATACGAACATTGCTTTTTGATTTTCTTTGCTTTTTGATATTCAGATATATAAATTATGAAAAAGGTATAAATCTAGAGCCAACCGTTTTGTCAAATTATCTTTTTATAAATAAGTACTTATTGTAACTAGTTTTTAATCATGATTTAATTATACATCGTTTATTTTAATTATGATTCGATTCTCTTATATATATCTTTGTTTTTAAAAATTTTCAAGTAATAATTAATTTTTAGTGACAATAGAGTTTCTACCATTTTTTATTTTCTTCTATTAATAACATATTACATATGTTATTATTAAAATTATTTAAAAGTATTTTATTAATGAATAAAAATAATTTATCAAACAAATGTTCAATTTCACATTAATTTTTTCTTTTATTTATATAAATCTGATTTTTTCTGCTATTGTTTTGAACAAAAGTTACCTAGTAATAAACATAATATCTATTTTCACAATTTTAATTTATTATCTATTAAGTACTGTATTTCAAAGTCATATTTATGTGCCTCATAAAAACTTTTTTTTACTTTGATTTAGATTTAGTTAAACTAATATTAAATTTAATTAAATCTATGTTACTTTAACTTTACTATGAGATAATGGTCCATCAGTAAGTTTTTTTATAATAAAAGTGTTAGTATTAGGAGATAAAATTGCAGAAAACATTTTTTTGTTCTGCGATCTACATCATATTGCAAATCATCTTAAATGAAGAATATTTAATAGTAAATACGATATGAGAGCATTTTAACTTGGTATTATCCAGATGCTATAAAAGATCAAAGAAAAATGTTATTGAATTAGTAAGCGATGAGTAGAATGAGGTAAAGATATAAAAATATGTTTTTAATAGGTTTAGTATTCAGTTATTCGTCATATAATATCATCGTTTTCTTTTAAATTATGCAATGCCAACAAAGAACAGATACTAAAATATAATACGGTATCAGAAATTTATCTGATTTAAATATGTATATGTATATACAATAATGTTGCGAAATTTCAGCCGTAGGTTTGTTATACCAACTTCACATCAAATTTTAATATCTTTCTTGTTCTCTTTATAGAATAATACTGCAAATGTATTGCTAGCTCTAATAAACCCTTATAATCTTAGCAAATCGTATTTGGTATTTTAATCATTGAAATTACATGTAAAATTTCAATATGTAATGAAAATATATATTATTTTTTTCTAATCTACATTATACATACATAATATTGATATTCGATAAATAATAAATTATAAATAGCCTTTTAATATAAACACGCTTACGATTTTTTATGTGCATTATTAAATTGAATTGAGTTGAAAAAATTGAATAAAATATTCAATAAAATTAGGTGTTTTAACATGTAAATATACTGTTATCTTGTTGTTTTATGAAAGTATTTAGAATATAATAAAATTCTTCTTATTGAAAATGTTATTATGTTTACATTATGTTTTATTATTATTTAATTTTATTATTATTTATTATATATATGATGTTTACGTTAAAAATATTTTTTTTATATTTTTATTGAAAACATAAATGAAAACATACATTAGAAATAAATTAGTCGTTCATGGCAAGTTGATTCGAACATTCAGTGAACTATGTAAATGTAACACGTTTTAGTTACTATTAATGAGGTCTTGACGGATCAAACGGTATTCTTCTCAATTCGGCTGTAGCTTCGCTTCTCGCAAGCGCTTCAAAATTTCTTCAACCAAGCGGAGATGGTTTTCAAAGTCTGCCGCCACGATGATGTCATTTAAATAGTCGAAACGTTCTGCTCTATTCTCGGTATAGCTATCCGGTCAACGAAGCGTCCAAATATAGCGGGGGCGGAAATGTAGATTAAATGGAAGAACGTAGAATTGTATCAACCTCCGATTCGGTACGTTGAAGGCTGTAAGAAGCTTACTATTCTCTGTTATAGGCCCCTGCCAATACCTGTTCCGTAAGTCGATGGTAAAATGGTACTGTGCTCCCCGTAGATTAGGTGGCGTTCATAGTTCGGTATGGCGTTCGTAGTAGATAAACTATTTACTAACATTGTAGAAGCCGCAATAATCGATATGAAATCGATATTATTCATTCTTTTTTCAAGCGATCATTACCGGTGAGCTCCATGAGCTGTTGGAGGGCTCGATAACTTTTTCCATAGGCAACTAATCTATGTACTCGTTTATTACCTGCTAAATAGCGGGATTCCAAAGCCGATAGCGCCTTTTTAGAAGATTATCGTCCAACAGCCAAATCTCATAAACGATAGAGACTGTACTGCCAGGAGTGCGTCGAGAGGCTACATAAGTGGGAAGTACATTGGAAAATGGAAGGGTCGAAAAACTGCACCTCAAGTATTTAGTACATCGAAGAACTGCACCACGGATAGAACGCCAAACGGCTATAACGTCAGGAAGAGCGCTGAAATGCTTCACTACCAGCGGAAAGTTTTCCCCTTTTGAAGACTTCTATCCCCTAAACTCCCTGACACATACCTTCGCATATACCTCCTTCTATACCTTTTCGCAAGATTTCCCTATTTATTTTCTAACTCGCGGGTCTGGTAGAGGGGCAGTTTTGCTTGACAATTACCCTTACAAATCTAGGATAAAGAAGCGAATACGACGGCGAGGGAGACAGCAACGGTAGCGAAGTTGCACTCGCGCTGTAGCCCGAGCGCAGACGCAAAGCCAAGCCTAGCGCAGAGCCTTAGCTTAGCACAGAGCTAGAATCCCCTTCAAGACGTCTTCGCTCTCTTTTACTCGCGCACTTCTTCCTTTTACGTTCTCGTTCATTCGCACATTTATTCACTACTTCACCTACACACATTTCCCTCACACTGCGTTCTTTCTCTATCATTCGTCTAACTCACTCCCTACCATTTGCAGGCCACATCCTCTCACTCACACACAGTCCCTCCTCTCTCACTCCGTACATTAATTCTCACTTACACTATGTTTTTTTCTACGCACACTGTTTGCTGCGTTGTTCGTGCACTTCGGATACTCGACTCCTATCCGCAGCCATGAGAAACCAGACACTACTTGCTCCTCATAGTGTAACGTGTGGGCTTTTTCCATCCCGTGGCCCACGATTTTGGTGGTCATTCGCAATAACGATGTTCCTTACATGTATTCTATTAATTACTGTGGAACTATTTAAATAATTAAAAGCAGTTGCATATTGACAAAAATTATAACAAATATTTGCTAAGATTAACTTAATTATTATTTAAGAAATAATATTATAACTATTAAAGATATTAAAATGTATCTGTTTTCAATTTATGAATAATTAAAAATGATGTAAAATGAATAGAATTTTTAGTAATAATGAATTATATTTTCAGCCTGTACTATGTGAAGCGAGTTATGTTTTTCTCGAATATGCAAGAACAGCTATGTTTATGTGGATGTTTATAGAGGGTCTTTTTTTACATAATATGGTAACAGGTAAGATAAGACACTATATGCATTATCATTACTATTTTATTATATTATTCTATTTTAACTTCATATATTTTACTGAAATTCATGTGCACTATTTTGCGGTCTTCTATTATATACGATAACTTGGCGGCAAAATAGATCAGTCTAAATCACTGATGCGACATTTTTTAGTTAATATTAAAGTTACAAATATATCTGGAAACGAACGTAATAGATATTTTAAATTGATAGAATCATTATCAATCATATCCAGCATTTTTATATAAATATCTAAATGTAATTTCAGTACGAAAAAATTTGTAAACAATTTGGCGCATGAAAAAGAAATTATTGTAAAATTTAAAAGTATGCATAATTTATAAACAAATATCACATATAATAATAACAACTATTGAATCATGAAAATATTGATATGAAAATTCTGTAATTCAATTTGTCTTTTAATTTTTACAGAAAAGTCAAAAGCAATACTAACTTAATATATAGAAGACTGAAGTCTGCATCGTTGGAATTGCAATGAAATTTGAACATTTTTATTTTAAAACAATAAATACTAAAAAAATGAGTCGAATGTATTTACACATTTTACGTACACATGAGTAGTCTAAGAACGGTCAGATTCGATGAAGCTCATCGACTGTAGGATTGTGATGATGGCTGCCGTCGCTCCGACTTTTTGCGGTATATAAATGTCTCTCTTTTGTTTTTCTAAACAAACTTTTATACGTAAAGTGCAGCCCGTGATCTCAATAACAAACTAATGTTTCGTGATAACACATAAACATTCCAAATATTTTATAGCTTTTGAAGGCACCAAATGTATATATAATATTACATAATTTATGATTCCTTTCAATGTACGAAAATGTTGATACATAATATACACATATGCGCGTATTATAGTGCTTTTACTTATCTTTAATCTTTTTACTTATATTTATCTATTTATTTCTAAATTATTATTATTAATAATTTACAAAAAATAATACACCAAAATGAATCTAATTAAAATTAGTTCATATTTAGAATAAGAGGATTTTTATACAATAGAATATTTTAATTTGTTAAGTTTAAGTTTCTTCGATTTTATTTACTATGCAATTTTAGTAGAGATTTAAAAACCTAGGATCCAATATGTTTAAATAAATAAAATAATAAAACATTTATATTTACATATTAAAATATAATACAATATCAGTCGGTGAGCTTTGAGAAAATAAACATAGCTTCGAATGTTGAGTACATATGGATACATGTACATTACCAAATCTATTCATGTGTAATATGCTTTAGAAATTGTAGTCAGATTCGGCAATTTCGATGGTTTTGCGATTTTGATGATTTCGTATGAGAGCTCCGTCACCTTGAAACATCTCAAAAAAGCAATGACTTGAAAAGAGCTACGATATTTGATACTAGCATGTGAATACCTTCGAACTGATTTAATTTCTCTTTTGCTAATTAAATTTAATTATTTTTCATTTTTATTAAAAACTAATAAATATTGCTGTAATAAGCATCATTCGTGATACTTAATAATTCGAATGAACTTATATTTAAGTTGAATATATTTTATTTTATTTACGTTTTCAAAAACAAAAATTTTATAATTTAACGCATATACATTCGGTAGTAAATTAAACAAAATTTATTTAATAATTTTATATTATCATTCTTAAATACCATTAATTGTAAAAAACATCTAAAAACTATAAGAAAAATAAAAAGTAATTATTCATTGTATTATTAAATATGAATGTGTACATATGTTAATCAGTCAGAAAAGAAATTCAACGCAACAGTGGTCAAGTGCAGCAGTGCGCATGTATTACGCATATTGCTTACAAAATGCGTAGGGCTTCGAAGCGACTGCTGACATCAACGTAGCGCATCGAAAATATTTGGACCAATTACTAACAAAACTCACTTTGCAAAATGGCAACGTCGCTTTTTATTTTTCAAATCAAGTATCTATTTCGTTGTTTGAGATGAGTAGAATATCATTTAAATAACAAGATATACTGGATGCACTTGAATCATAGAAGAATTAGAGAGAACATTACAGAACATACAATTCTTTATAATCTTTTTTAGATTTTATATAAATGCACAAAAATTCCTCAATTTCTCCAACCTTGTAACTTATTCACTTTTCTATCAGTGATTTTGCCACCTTTTCAATCATCCGTAATATTTGAATTCTTCTTTAGTAAACCTATTACAACAATTACACCGTTTTCACGTAAATATTCTAGAATTATATAATAGAACTTCAGTAATAAATATTTAAGCGCTTGTAATAATTTAATTTTATACATAAAATGATAAATGATATATATATATATATTTATATAAGTACTCATACGTATTTATCGATTTTTTAACATATGATCTTAACCAATGTTCGACTCTCCTATGCTCATATTCATTACTGTGTGTGCGTATTCAAACATTCGTAATATCAATTTTTGGCACAATTTTGATATAAAAATGTTTTCTTATGTATTAATAATTTTGAAGTACGCTATTTTCAAAAAAAGTTAGTGAAAAATCTTAGGGAAGTTTGTCATCGAGTAGTCAATCTTGTGCAGACCATATGCTTGTACGCACATGAGTGCTTGTGCATTCGTGAGAGGTAACGATAGTTCCTCTCACATTTTTATAATGAAACTTACAAAATATGTTGCTTTTTATATTTTTTCTTATGCAATGAAAATAAATTTGTCAGAATAATATAATTATTCGTTTTATAACGATTTTTATGCAATGTTGTACCGTTGACTGATACACGCACTTACCCATGTACTAATACACATCAAAAGTAATGAATGATGAAATTAAGTATATTATGATTTTTTAAAATCTTTTAGACCCTTTTATGTGGGTAGTTTAATAAGTATTTTATTTTCGAGTTTAAAAGTTGTATTTAAATTTGAGTTATAGTACCTAAAATATATTTTAGAAAAAAATTCTCATCAACAACAAAATTATTGTTAAATAGTAGCTTTTAATATCAATTAAGAACAAAGAATAATTTTAAAAATAACTGAAATTTTTAATTTTTAAATGCTAAAAAACCTATACAATTAATGCACAAAAGTCGCATATGAACAATGTTATAATGTGTAAATTGTGTTAGAGTATTTTAGAACACTTAATGTTAAATAGCATTATCAAGGAGCAATTAAGAGACCAAGTTGGGTTATTAGATAATTCAACAAACTTTTAATGAGTGACGCTTTAAATGTGACCATAATATATAATTCACGCTTGGCTTGACTTGTGAGGGCTTTTGATGTATAGACGTGTTAGAATTAGCAGTACAAAAAACATACGAAGTTGGCCGAAGACTGTTTAACGCAAGTATTTAATAGGATGAGATCACTATAGAATCAATCAGCACTGATAGTGAGAGCCATACAATCGTTAGTTTCAGGTTAGATTAAATAAAGTTTAGTAAAACTGGTGGTCGACCGTGAAGTCGAAGACATAGGTCTCAAGTAAAATGTTTCGATGACTAGTTCTTTTAGCCTTGTTCCTCATTGCCCTGACAAGGGCATATAAAATAGTATTTCTCGTTGTTATAAAGGATGTTGACGATGGACAATTTGACTATGGCAAGTATTTTTCATCCAGTTTATGTCAGATCGCCTTTATAATAGATGGCCGAAGTTAGACAGAACAACTTGAGGAAAAAAGAATAAAAATAAGCCGGTTCCTCCTCAGTTGACTTGGGGCAATGACGGTTCTTTCAGGTATCATCTACTGCCAAGAAAATCCCAATATTCCTCTCTCTCAGCTCTAGCTCTAAGCATCGTCGATCCAATTCCAAAACACTACACTTCTCTACTTCCGCTAGGCCCAATTGGTGTGCAGCCCTTAGTAATCTTATCTCAGGCAATTGGAATAGTAATAAGCCGAGTCGCCCAAGCGAGTTTCTCGGGCTCGTTTGTTGTTCCACTTTCTCTCTCTCTTTCTCTGCTGGGACAAATATAAAGACAAACGCTTGAGAAGCGACCTTGTCTGTAATGTATACTTGAATTATATACTTGTAAATAACACAAGTAACAGAATAAATTTTCTACTCATAAAAGCTTAGATTTCTTTTATTAATTAAAATGAAAGTAAATAATATTCAATTTTTTATTTTTACTTATTTCATCCGATCTATTTAAAAAACATGTTATTTATTTTGTTTAAATATCAATTAGAATTAAATTGCATTTTTTATATTTAATTTTATATAACAATATTTATTCAGTCACTGCATACACATTTAAAAATTATACTATTATAACTATTATTATTATGACAGTAAATTAAACTATTATAAACTGAATACAAAAATGTGCAATCCATATTAAAAAGTAATTTGTAAATATTTAATATCATTTAATATAAATCTTTTTCTTATTATGCATTTAACAGTAACAGTATTTCAAGAATCTTCACACTATCGCGTATACAGATTTGTTGGTTGGGGATATCCCATCATTATGACCATGACCTGGGCTATTGTTACAGCACTTTATTATCATCCATCAAAGTAAGTACCTATATTTCGATAACAAATTTATAGATTTATACATCTTATTTTCAATTATTTTACATCTGCCTACACAATTGTCGACAAATTTTTGTTAAAATAATAATCAATAACTTATGAAAATTTACTCTTTTATCCTTTAGATATTAGTTGGCAAATATTTGTAAAAAACAATTTACAGTCGGTCGGTATTACGATGATAAAAAAAATACTTTATGGGTTTTAAACTATTTGAGACGTGGTTTTTAGATCGCGTTAGTGCCCTAAATTAGTATTTTACAAAACAGGTTCAAAAACTCCCGAATAAAAATAATACCAAATTAAGCTAATTTTGAAATAATCTCATCGGTAGTTTTGACTTACCTGTTTTGAATGTAGTTGATTTTTTGAAAACAATTATCGATTACTTGCTAATAGTATACTTAAAAAATTATGCAATAAGAAGATTTTTAAATATTTGAAAACATTATTTTTTCCTTAAAACATATAAATGAATTACAATTATAAAATAATCAATTTTTTTATTGAAGCTTAATGTAATTTACATGTTTCTGTATTACATAATTATTTTTTATACGTAACGTTAAATATTCTATTACATTGAAAACAAATTGATATGTCTTTAGATTTTAAATATCGTACTTCATCTCGAATTTTGATAATTTATTTGTATCTTTAATATTTAATATTTAAATATTTAATATAATGTAAGAATTTATATATTTTGCTTTGATATTTAAATATTATGTTAATTGTTTCTTTGATTTATGTGCTGTTAGATGCTGGTGGGGCTACAATCTAACTTTTTACTTTTGGATACTCGAAGGACCAAGAATGGCAGTGATACTGGTATGTATTTTAAACTATTGATTTTTAATGAATACTAAAAAGAGTACAATTGTATTATTATATTTCTCAAAAATAAAAATATATTTCAACCAATAAAAGTCTAGTGTATTACTAAATAAATTAAATTGCTAACATTAAAATCCATTTTGTTTTCTTTCAGCTAAACTTTATGTTTCTTTTTAACATCATACGCGTTTTGGTTGTCAAGCTGCGCCAAAGTCACACTAGCGAGATCGAGCAAGTTCGGTAAATCAAAAAGATTTTTTATTATTTTTACTAAATTGCGATTTTTCATATATTAATAACTTTAAGCACTCAAATAATATGAAATTAAGTTTTATAAATTTAGTTCTGTAAGTTATATTCTTAAACTGAATAAAATTTATTTGTTAAGATAAGATTTTCATCTGATAAGAATTCATTAAATGATTATGAAATACGTAATCGTGTTTTTATATTTTTTCGATTTTTATAAGCGCTTAGTCAGTAAATATGAAAAACATAATATAATGGAACTTTCTCTAACAAACAATTAGCTTCAAATATCAAATTCGGCGCTCTTATGGAAATATAAATAAAGAATATTTTCATTTGTACGACTTTCTAAGCTGTAATATATTAACTTAAGTGATAAAAAATTAATTAAAAAGTCGGATTTGTAACTTATTTTATCATAAAATCTTTTCTAAAAAATTGAAATTTTAAGCTGAATAAAATAAGTTGGCAGATTTATTTTGTTTCGACTATTTTCAGAGTTAGATTATAATATCGTGCTGCTTTAATACCTCACTACGTCAAAACGTAGGTCTGAAAAAGATACTTTAATCATCCAGCTCATACTGAATCTGTATGAACTCTTACTCAGGTGCAAGATATCTTTGTTTAAACGAGGCTAGAAAGTCATATATACACTTCCTTCTACATCCCTCATATATACGGTGGTGTGGTATCTATAAAGAAAGAGGGATTAATAAAAAATACGGAGCGAAAAATATTCATGTGGAAACGCGCATTTAAAATAACGATTTATTTGCAATATAAAGATAACTGTTTACTGCTACAAAAAATAAATAGAATCCAAAATAAAAATGTAAATAATTCGATAGTTATTTCATTTACTACAATCGCCAGGTGGATATTTTTGTATCCGAGGTAATTTGAAACCGTTTTTCTTATAATAATGTGCACTTCCAATATTCTATTGCTGCTTTACCAGTATATCTTGATAACTTCTCTGATGCGAATACATGTCTGTTGATTTCAGCTCCTACTCCAATGAAATATGTTCCTATTGTATCTACCAAAAGGATTGTTCTTACGATAAATAGGAATTATACACTTCTGGATCTGTGATTAAAGTTAGTTCTTGGATCTTGGTCTATAATTTTTCGTTAATATTGGTCCAATAAGCTGTATGAAGATAGAATCTCAATATTTGCCATATTATTCAAGTTCTAGGATAATATTATAATTTAAACTCAACTTTATGTTACGAAAATTTTAAAAAGACTTACTTTCTTACGAGATTCCTATTACTTTCGGGCACAGAACTTCCTCAATTTCTTTCACATTTTGTCGAACAGGAATTTAAATTAAAATAATTCCAAAAGTTAAAAATTTTAAAATATGTAATTATTTTTTTCAAATAAAAAATGAATGAAAATCCATAAAATTTATAAAGAAAATTGGATATATAAATTTTTCAGAAATTCTTATAAAACATAATAACCGAAATCAATTTTTACGAAATCTTTGAAATAAGGAAAACTTCATTTAATTAAATAATAAATAATTCATATTACATTATATAATTCTTTTTAATAATACGTTTTTATTATATTTTTACAATTACTTCATTGTTATCAGTATGAAATATCGTCTTTCAAAATTTTAATGATCAACAACAAGGAAGTACGAAGTCATAAATTTTGTTTTAATATCTCAATGTGATATAATTGAATTATCGTGTTTCGAAGAAAATTTATGAAAACTTCATTAAAAACTACATAAAAATGACGAACGTATATTGTATAATTCTGAGTAATTTAAGCTGCATATATTAACGAACCTAAGACCAATATAATAACTTAATATTCATTCTGGACGTTAAAATCTATTTTCACATGAAAAGAAAATTAAATATATAAGTACTAGAAGATATTTTGTGCTAATAATTCTTATTACACAATAGGTTTTCAACTAATTTTCTGTCTTTTAATTTATTTCTAGTATTTTACATATTTATATTTTACATGAATCCTTTAGAGAAAGCATTTTCAATTATGTTAGGTTAAATTTCAAAAGAATTTCATAGCACGTTAGAATAATTTTAAAATTAGTTTTAGCATTAAAATAAATTACATTTAAACTATAATAATTATTTCATTAAAAACATATTAAAAAACTTACATTTTTGGGGTTTTTTAATGTAAATTTATATTCTCGATATATACGAACTTAAACATTAACGATTATAATTGTTACGACTTCGTCGGACTGAAACTATCCAAAATAAGGGAGAAAGACAAAAAATTATTCCGTATAGAAAATTTTTCTTCTTTCTCTCTTTCTTCAATAAGGAAAATTATAAAAGATCTAAAATCGACACCTAGGCCTGGAATGTCAGCGTAAGAGGTCATAAACCTGACATATTTATGTTTGCGCTCGCATTTTTGAACTGCCAGAGGCTTACACACATACACACGCATCCATCAATACCTTCAATTGCGCGCCTGCACCCGCAAACGGCTGGCCTCCCATACACATCCACGTATACACACACATACATTTAATTGCGCGCTTCTACCTTTGACAGCTGCGCGCCCACACGTACGCACATGCATACAGCTACACCTTCTACTACGCAATTGTGTTTAACAAAGAAAATTTTATTTTTCTATATATTATTAGTAATTTTATTATATAACTAGATAAAAATAAATAAATAATAAAAAAAAAACACATAATTATATAAATATATATGTTGTGACGGTTTCACTTCCTCTCGTTTTTCTCGCCGCGTTTCTCGTTGTTAGTTTTGATTTATTTTTCTTACCTCGTGAATACTTGCATCGACAGCTCGGGTCAGACCGGAGTTCTTAAATAAGGTTTTTCGTGGCTTTATAAATCAGTAAAACGCTAGTTGTTTTTCTGTTACGTAAAAGGTTTTGTATATTTAATCAAAGAAACAATCAATAGTTTTACAATTTTCGATTCTCCAACCGAGGATATTCTTATCACTATTAATAATTGTGTTGCGGGGCACGCGGTGACGGTGGTGGTTTTTCCGGAATGCACGGAACGGCTGTGGTACGCCCGGCGGCGTTAACGGGGTGTAGAGCGGGCTAAATTCGCTAGGCAGCGTTACCGAAGTAGCAGGATCCGTTGCGTCAAACAACGACAACAGGGTGGAACGGATCTGGTTCGCGAGCCATCATCACCGGGGGTAAGGATTGGATTCGGTACGCTAGGCAGCGTCACCGTAGGACTGGACCCGGTGCGTCAAGCAACGACACCGGGGTGGATCGTATCCGGTACGCCAGTCAGCATCACCGGGTGTAGGGAGTGAATTCGATACGCCAGCCAACGTCACCGAAGTGGTGGAAGACAAGTCGTTCCAGACAGTTGGACTCGGGTGGAAATACAAGATGAACGACCCTCTCTTGCTGCATGCGGGCTCTATTCTTTACCTCGGCAGGGCCCCCTACCCTGAGCCAGGGCTCCAAGGGTGTTGATGAGCGGGTTGAAAGCGCGCACGTCGCAAGAGCGACGATGGGGAGGGTAGCGCGCCGCGAGGAGACAAAAAGTGAACCGGACACTACTGCGGCACATCGCGGCGGTTCGATGAACTGGTCTATCACCGCCAGCCCTTACAAACTATTACTTACTTTTTTCTGCTTAACATATTATTAACTCACACTTTCGCATACACACGTATGTTAATATTTTTTTCGCAACACTCTGTTCACTAGCGACGGATTCCACTGTCGCAACGTAAGAAATTACTAAAACAAAATTGTAAAACAAATCTAATATTAAGTAATAATAACAATTCACTGAGACACAAAATATATCTCTAATTATTATTAAGCTAATATAAACATGTGTTAGTCTGAAAGAATCGCCGCAATCATTATTATTATTTTGATTGATTTGTTTTTCTTACATTTTTATAAATTTATAACAAATAAGGAAATAAATAAAAAAGAGAAACAGATAAATTTATGTAAATAAATAATTATAACAATAAGGTCAAATATTAATGGTGCCTTAATACGATTAAAGGAAAATAATAGTAATAGTAACAAACAAAGAAAATAATAATAGTAATAATAATAACATTATTATTAATACTAACATATAAAATAATGATAATTATTATAATTTAACAATAGCGACTACAATACCGGAAGAAAATTTAAATGTTACCACGAATTGTTATTAATTTAACTAATATTATTAAAAACAGACCAAAAAGGGGCACTTAAGTCGTGGAGGTAATATTATCTTCTCTGAAGTAATAAAAGAACTATTACTTAATTTGTATATCAGAGCTTCTTTAACGTATTTTTATGTAATGTAATATTTCTTCATCTATGAAGCTTACAAATTTTATATAACATAATAAAATCATTTATTTTCATCAATTTAAAAAGAAGAAATGTATAGACTACGTATAATATTAAATCACATTTGTAAATCATGTTTTATAATTACTCTAATAGTACTACTAAAATAAAGATTTATGCTTCAAAATTGACTGATATTTACTTATTTCTATTAAAAAAGCAGATTACTTATCAAGTATTGTATAAAAAATGAAATTGTATTATAAAGCTCAACAGTCACAATAATTAATAAATTTATCATGAACTGATATAAAGCATACGTTATAATTATATAGAGCAATTATAAATTCACATTAAATTGTTTTAAGTCACCAGTGTATATTTAAGTAATGTATATAATACATATTTTCATAAATTAATACGAACTTAATTTTACATATTTCGTAGATCTATGTAAATGTAAAAGATTATAAATAATTATTACAATTTATTACTTTGCCAGTTATTGTATATTATATACGTTGATGAAAATAATTATACAAGTACATCCTCAATACCGAAACCTATTAAAATAGATCGTGAATATAATTTTTCTATAAATAATTAATTAATTTTCGATTTTGTAAGATAATAATCAAATTTTATCTTAAATTAATTTTTTGTTATACATTAATTGATCGTACGTACATCAATATAATTAATTTATTTAAAAAAAAGAATTTTTATTTATATTACAAGTAAGCTGTATCAATTATTTTTAGTTCAAATTTAAGTAGTTAAAATTAGTCACTTTTAATACGGAATTAAAAATGAAACAAGAAAATATTATATTTTACTACAGCTAACTATTTTTGATATTATAATTATAATACAGTATTCTATTAAATAATGAAAGTTATTAAAGAAACTTTCATAGTAGAAAAAATATTGTAGCATATATTGTTACAATTGCAATTATTATCAGTATCATTAATATTATTTTATTCATAAAATAGTGAAAATTTATAAAACCGAACAGTAGTGTGACACATGAACTAGAAAATATTCTTAAGAAATATGTGCATTTCTATACTGTAATGATTTTTTTTAGTATTTTTATCAGTATTTCAAAGTACATGTATCAACATTCTTTACTTCAAAATATATATGATAAGTTTGTATTCACAGAAAGGCAGTAAGAGCTGCTCTAGTGTTACTACCTCTTCTAGGAATCACCAATTTAATTTCTATGACTCAAGCGCCTTTGGATAAAAGTATCTGGGAGTTTGCACTATGGTCTTATACAACGCATTTCTTAACTTCTTTTCAAGGATTCTTCATAGCAACTCTTTACTGCTTCCTCAATGGAGAGGTAATAATATATATTTATAAAAGTATAATATAATAATACTTTAACATACTTTTATATTTTTCCGTACTTTTTAAAAATTTTAAATCACATTGTACTTATTGTTATACATTTGTAAATTAAAAGTCAGTCTGTTTCTTATTTATTTTTACAGTTTTTACAATGCTATTAGCATGTTTCTCATCATTCAATATGAATTTCAGTAAATATATTTTACCACTCTATATATTTTGCCTTTGCATATGTATTAAAGATGAATTTTTTTTTAATTATCATTGAATAAAACTTTTAGAGAATTTACTTTATTAATTTTAAAACCCAGTAGAAATTTGAAATGTGTTTTTGAATTTGACGAATATCCTTAGAATTTCTTATTTCAAAATTAAAATGTAGTGTCAAATAATATATTAGTTAACTACTCTCTTTATATAATTGTAACTATTATTAATATGTCTATAATACTCTATTGTATTGGGTAAGAAAACTCATGAATTTATTCTAATTAGTTAAACATTGTAGTAAAATTATTGAAATTTTCGTCAATATTATTATCATGACTATTTCTCAATCAAAAAGAAATTAGAGAATTTTTTAACTTGACGCGTGCAGAACACTTCCGACGCGTCGTTTTTCGTGAAAAAGGCTCGAGTTCGTGCACGTAGCAAGCCTCGGCTAGTACGAGCCGGATAACGGCTGGCATGAGTCAACCTCTGCGGCTGACTTTGACGAGACAATCAAGCGAAAAGGGGTGGCTGAGCGTCGGGCCCGGGAAAGTTTATTCCATTGATGCCACCAAGTTTTCCGAAATTCGCTGCGCATGGCAGCTTCACCCTTATTGAGCCCGCTGCAGCTGGAAGGGCAGCTCACAAGACAATTGGTGCGGCGCTGTTTGCCGTGCAACCAGAAGAGGAAGAGTTGCGGGTTCCCGAGCTCAGAGTAGCAGCGACTGCTGACGAGAAAGGACGCCAACTCCGAAAAGCAGAAGAAGATTATTCCAATTTCTTCTTTGAGTTCTTGGGATCTTGAACATACCTTCCATATACCAGAGCCTCATCCCCAATCGGGGTTATCAAAAATACAATATACTTTTCGCATTTTTTTTATTTACTTATCCCATTCTTCTTCTAAAATCGCCCTTTTTAGGGCGTCGTAGGGAAATAACAAAACTATTCTTCTGTCCACTTGACGTATGATCTTTACTCTTCTTAAGGCAGGAGAATAAAAGAACAAATTAACAGAGAGGAACCATTGTGCTCAAAAAAAAGATTGCACGAAGGTCCTCCTAATTTTGCAAAGATTCGAGCCGCGCTACGGGCCTCCGCCTCGGCGTGATTTCTGAATCTGGTCAAACTTTTAAATAAAATTAGAGTCTAGTATTATAAAACTAATTATAAAATTCTGTATTTATTATAAATTTGAGTTATGTAAATTAATAAAAGATATTAAAAATTATTCGTGGATATAAAGCATATATTATAATTGTTTGTAAATTGATATTCTCAAGTTTTATGTTACTAGTTCTTGCATCAGTACAAGGAATAATCCATATACTTATAATTCTATATTAGTTTAATACAAATAAAATATTATATTTATAACGTAAAAATCGGTTTCTGATTTGATGGATAATGATAGATAAATATCGAATAATAAAATATGAATAAAATCAATTCTTTATTTCATCAACCAACCAAACCACCTTTTTTGGGTTACTTATAGTACCGCAGAAGCGAATTGTACGCGAAGAGTCAGCGATAGGATGGTGATAGATTACTTATTCGTTTTAGCTATTTTAACTTTGTATAATTCAAACAAATAAAATACTTTATTCTTAATTTAGACTATTTTTGTAGGCAATTGACCATTTAAATTTTTTAAATTATTAACTGTTGAAAGTATCTGTGAACATAAACGTTTAAAAAGTTAATTAATAAATTATTATATTATGTTATTATATAATGTAAATATTATAGAATAAGACTTATTATAAAGTAATTATTATTTAAAAATTTTTAATTAAGTACAATGTATTAGCTGTTCCGTGCAATGCATATGAAATAATATAAACTAAAATAAGGTAGAGTTGCAGCTGTACAAATATAGTAATATATACTATAGTCATTTAGAAAAATATTATTTTGCTTTATAATAGATTTTATTTAATTATATAATAGATTATATAATAGATTATATAGAATATATATATAATAGATTTGCTTTACAAATTATAAATAGAATCAGAAAATGAAATATATACATTTTCTTAGAAAATTTTTATTCAACTATAGATCTTATTTATTTATTTTTGAAGTTAAAATGTTTATTTCATTTCATTTTTAGTTGTTTGGTAATTTATAATATCAGTTTTGCAAAATTCATAAAAATTGAATACGTTTTAAAATGGAGCAAATGAAATTTACAGTGTATGAAAGCTAATATTCTACAGAAAAATCTGTTTAAGTTTATGTGACATAGAAAAAATATAGTAAAATTTATAAATAAAACGAATAATTCTTGATTCTATTCAATAATTTGATATAATTTTATCTGATATATCCTTGTAATTGTTATTTTAAATAGATTTTATTTTAAAGACAATTGTAGCATAAATACTAATTAATTCGATATTCTGATATATATATTTAGATTTATTATAAAAAAATAACTTATATTCTCTTTATTTTACATTTTATTAGTATTTTCTTTTTATTACACTTATATTAAAATAGACAAGCTTATATTTGTTTTTTCAACTATTCTTGATGATCCAATAAAATTATATCTTAAAAAGTAAGAGTTTGTTATTACTTAATATTTTTATGTCATAATGTAATTTGTTATTAATAGATTTCTATACTTGAATTACTTAATATTATATATACTTATTTCATATTTTAGGTAAGATTAGCTCTAAATAAAACGATTTCGGTGTACATGTCAGTTCGTGGTATCGATCTTACAAGACGTCAATCGACGATCAGTGCCTGCCAGCCTCATCGGATCGTATCAAGTAATGACTTTTAATTATTTTATTAAATATTTAGGTTGAAAAATTTTTATCAGGATTAATACTTATCTACATTAACATATTTACAGCAAAATTTTTTTATTTTAATCGGTAAAAGAAAACTCAGGTTTTTTTTCACAAATTTTTCTAACACTTTGGATTTAAAATTAAATATATATAAATCTTAAATACGTTCTTTATAATAGAAATAATTTTATAGAAATTATATTTAAAAGGCCATCTATTGTAAAATAAATTAATATCAATATTTTAAAATTAGAATCAAATTAGTTAATAATGATCTATAACTAAGGTTTTATCCTTATTAGAAAAAAAGTAAATGTTTTTTTAATGATAAAAAACATTAAATCAGATTTTTTTTTGGAATATTTTATTGATTGACTTTATAATTTTTCAATTAATATCTTATTACTCCATTAGATTCAATTATAAATACAATTGAGAAATTATAACTATAGTAAACTATATCTAGTTTTTTAAAGATGAGAGATTAAAATATTTTACGTTTGTGTTCTTCTGTTATTTTCACTGTTAGGAAGCTTCTTCAATATACTCGAACACATTCTCGAAGACTTGTTGGATCATTGAACCCCTTTTCACGTATGCCGATTACAGTATTTGTAGCTTATAATTAATAGTATAATAATGAAATTATATCATTTGTTTGAAACATACTATTGCATTAATTAGAAAAAATATGTTGAATACTACTTATTTCAATTATCTACATTTATATTTATGTATTATATGCACGTTTGTAAAACTATGTAGGTTTTGAATCAAACAGTGCTTGTAAATTTTTTTATAGATTTTTATTGGTTTTAAATTTTATGCTATTAACGATATATTTATAAATTTCGAAGTTTTTTAAAATTTAAAGAATTAACAAACTTTCTTTGTATAATTATCTAGTAAATGTTAAGGAAACATTTCTCAATTGTTCAATTATGTATAGATACTTATATATATATGTATATGTGTGTGTGTGTGTGTGTGTACATAACCACGTTCATAAAAAGATTTAAATTTTTAAATTAATAGAAAAAATTAATGATTTTGCATATCTTATATATTCCAATGTAATTTCCCTTTTTTTACATTTAGAAAACTAAGTATGCAAAATAAACTTTTTACACTATTTATTAGTTATTCATAAATATAATTTAAGTTTATATCTGAATATGAATTTTAGTTTTACAATAATACTTATATGTTTCATAAGAAAAATTTAGTTAATTTTTCAATCTTTTATATTAACAAACAAGTGTACATTCGATTTTTCATTAATATATGCTGTTATCTTCTATAGTTTAAAATATTTTTCAGTATTAGTTTTAAGATGTTTCTTTTTAACAAATTTTACTTTGCAGTTCTTATATATGTCTATGAATTTATTTGACACAATATTTGAATGTAATATAAAATATGAATAAATATAATTAAAATGTGCAAAATGGTATGAAAAAAATAAACATCAAAAAATTACACTGCCAATTGTAATTTATAATATAAAAAGAATTTTTATAGTTTTATAAAAAATTTCAAAAATTATGTACAAATTATTAATATAAATATTAGTAACTATAGTTTCATAGCATTATTATTCGTCTCAGCATTATATAAGATTTCTTCTTGTTTAATTGTGAAATTATATTTACATTATAAAAAATTATAATATTAATGGTATAGTATATTTGAATTGGTACGAATATGTCTTTCTACATATCTATATATTTCTAGTGGCAACTAGAAATAAAAATTATTAGTTTGGATTTTAAAACTGAATTCTATCTAACAATAAAATATTTTTCACGTATTACACATGTGTACAAAAATTTATTTAACATATTTCTTATAATTATAGCTCATTAAAATATTGAAATTTATTGAAATATTTTATCAAGTTATACGTAAAATAATCTCTTATTAGAAAATAAAAAGTATGTATTCTAATTTAATATTATTATCATGTCTATAATATTTTGGAAAGTATTTAATGCTTCGAAGTAAATTAAATATATTAAAAGTTAATATTAAAAATTAAAATATTTTGAAGAATACTTATAAAAACTACTGATAAAACTTATTTGATTTATTTTTTATATATTCTACATTTTCTTTAGTTATCGAGGTAGAAGCGGCGGAGGTCAGATCAGGAACAGGCTGGATTAGGCTGTGTTGTCGAGGGAGCAATATTCCACCACCCGATCGACCCATTGAGAAAGTATAGATTTTGTCTTTTCTATCAATATTTATATGCCGAAATTAAAAGAATATATCAATCATTTTTAAATACATAATTTATTATGAAATATTTTAATTAGGCTAGTTTTACTGTGATCCGATTCTATTTCCTCGCTACAATTGCTATTATACAGTCTTTAGTAATAACTCTTCAAAGACTAAATTTTTATATATATTGTCAAACTATCAAAGATTACAACAATTCCATTAAATCCTGAATAATGTGAATTGAATAATATAGTAAAAAAGCTATCTTATATCGACTTTCGCGATGATATATAAAAGACGGTATGTTCTATTAGTTTTAAGCCACCAGTTATATTTTCACTGTGAACTGCGATAGCTGTTTAAATTTAAATTAAATTTAAATGTCAGAACATAGAAGAAACTATACTTCTAGTATAGCGTCCATACCATAAATATATAAACATATAATCGTTCTTCTTATTAATACTATACAGTCGCTTCAGATTTACTAAAGTAGTCTTTTTCAGAATGAAGTTTTGCAAATTTAAAATTATATTTTAGTGTTTCTGCTAACGACCAAAAATAATTTTCGATAAGCAATATGAATGAATATTTTTATAAAAATCTTTATGTTTATCTTATTCTTATTGAACTTCATGCATTTTAATATTGCTTTAACATTTTCGTTACAGATAACGCTCTAAAATAATAATATTCTTATAAAGATTATTAAATGTATTTGTACATTAATTTTCCCAATACTAATCCTATATATTTACCAGTAGATAAAGTTTTTATTGTTAATAAATCCTTTAAAAATATGTATTTGATATTCATTATAATGGAATCGATAAAAGAAGAATGTATGATTCTAATTATATATAATTTGAGTTTTATATCACTTAAATGATTGTGTAATAATTCTATACTAAATCACGTGGATAGCTTATAATCTACTTGACATTAGCTATTTATATTCTATAAACTATATCTCTATTCATTTCAAATAATAGATCTCTTATCGGCAATGAATTTCTCAATAATAGTATTATTGTATCTACCGAAATTTGTCAGTCTTTCTTCTCTACGAAGTTTGCTATTCAAAAATGTTTTATGATTCCATAACTGGAATATAATATAAGTAATTTGACACTATTCGATTTTCGTAAATAAAATATTTAAATTTTCTGATAGAATATAATATACTTTTCAAGTTCGAAGATGAACTTAATATAAGTTATATATGTCATTGTTGCATTTTAGCTAAAAGTAATTGTATTTTTTCGCGAATTCAATAAATATAAATAATTAATCTTATCTTATTAAAAATAAATAATATAAATGTAGAAAGTTAGAGAAGTTCAGAAATAAAAGACAAATATGAAGATAAATTGTCGCTGATTTTATCAAAGGCATAGAAAATCTGTACCCTAGCTAAATGGAAGAAAAGCCGTAAAAATATAATGAAAATTACAGGAATAACTGAGATTTATAAAATAGTAATAATTATTAGTTAAATAATAATTCAATTGTACTCAAATTGAATCGTTAAATCATAGATTAATCTAACTGGTACATATATACATATAAGGGCTCGAAGCCGCAAATAAATGAACAGGGATAACGGTACAGCTTCTGCTTATAATCATCTAACCCTGGTGTCTTGGGTTGGGTATGGCCTTTGCCATACGTTGTAAACTAGAGCAAAAATGTTATTTATATAGATATACTTCAGCGAGAGTTGCCAGTTTCTCGTTCAACTGATGTTTGCTACTTGCACTAATAACAATTTTTCAACATTACACAGTGAAAACACTCGTAGAAATAAACCAGAATCTTACAATAATTTCACTTTTAAGCTATACATAAAGTCTCATGCAAGAATACATTCTCCCCAGTTCTGGTGACAGGTTTCTCCGTTATCGATTATAATGTCTCTAGAACTCTCTTATCCTTTTCCCTGAGACTTGAATGTATAGTTGTTCACGAATTTATTCTATGTAAACTAAAGTAAAACAATATTAGAATCCTAATTATTATTTAAATATCAAAACGAATAACCGTTGAATCATAATAAATTATAATATAATTAGCGAAGAATTTGAATAATTTTATAAACTGTTCTATTCGTATCGTTCCAAATACCTTAAGAATTTGTATTATATATATATTTTTTTTTTAATATTTCAAATTCTTTATATTTGATTAATTGATTTTTCAGGACGAATTATTTATACAATTATTTAATTCAAGTAAATTAGCTATGAATTATTTAAACTTATATTTTTAAAAAGTTGAGATTTTTTCTCTAGATTTAATTATATAATAAATTTAATTTAATTTGTTTTAATATTTTTCAATATTATTGATTATTTATTATTTATTAGTTTCTCAATATCAAATATTATTTATTTTTATACATTACATCACAAGAAAAATATATACTTAGATAACTTTATGTAAATGGAAATATACAAACTTTCGAATTATGCTTAGACAATCAAATTATTCATTATAAAGTATTAAGATTCGTATATAAAGACAAAAAATTGTGTTCATTTAATCATATAATATACTCATTATTTTACATAATATTATATTCATAATTAATAATTAGATAATCCTTAATAATATAACTTTAGAAATTCAGAAAATATTTTACTTTAAATATACACAAGTTTGTGGTGGTTGATATTTGTTTCAAAAGAAACGATTAAAATATATTTTTTCCTTTTATTTTAACAGATAATAAATTATATTGAATTTATCATTATTTAATAATGATAGAATATCTATTTCATCTCTAAACACGTAGAATACAAATAAATTTTATTATTTGTGATGTGAGTGAAATTTCTTATATTTCTTTTACATTTAAATCAAATGTAATTTATTTGATCGAAGTTATATTTTCAGCATAAAATATATTACTAAATAATTTTAGAACTAATGGAATTTAGTTTAGAATCATTTTAATGGATAATTTAAAAAAAAAGTAAATTTCTCTTAATTTGACAATGCATTACTGAACTCCTAAGTAATAAGTAAAATCTATTTACAGAACGACTCTATGACTATGGTAGATATGGTGAATGAATAAGAACGTACAATTATAGATCATCCAAATAAGTATCGTCAAATGGTAATTTTTTATTCAATATCTTTAGTATACGAAATTGGAGTCCAGCTTGAAGTACATCCAACTTGATTTGCAAATGGTATATAAATATTATTTTAATGGAATTTATAAAATAAGACTATTACACCAGTTATAAAATTCCAGAATTAAAGTACTTTATTTTGATATTTTCTAACAGTTAAAAATACAATTTTTTTCTTCTTTTTAAAATTACTTAAATAATTTAATAAATTATATTATTAATAAATATTTCATAATAAAGTTTCTACTTATTATTAGGAATATTGTATGATATGGGTGTTGTTTTGTATATCATGAATAGCACTGTCTAATACCGCACTACAATTATAACAAGAGAACAACTCAGTTGAAAAGTATCCGTGGCATAAACGGAAGATTGGAGATTCAACTCTTAACCAAATAAAGCCATTGACACTTTTTTGATGTCTTTGAGTAAAATATGTTTGTCATTTTTGTAAAAGTTCTATTTTATTTAAATAATAATATGTAAAATATCTACTTAAAACAAAAAAATTAAACAATACCTAATAACTTATAATATTTAAATTGTCTTTAATTTTTAATAATGTGTTTAAAGATAATTAGAATTTATAGATTAATTTCATTTATAGAAAACTGTCTTTTATTATATTAAATTTACTAATTGTTTAAATAAATTCGCTTACACTTTCAAGGAAAATTAAGGAAATGTATATAATCCTATTTGAAAGACTTGGATTGCATATTGAAAAAAATGGAAAGCTATATTACGAATAGATTTTGAAAACATAGAATTAAAATAGCTTAATATAAAAATGATAGCTATTCATGATCCATAAATAGTTATTATTTTATTTGTTAATATAAGCTATTTTATACTTATATAAAATATTCTGAATTCTTTTAATACACACGCGCGCGAGCATATATATATTTATTACTTTTCTTTGGAAGAATTAAAAATTATTTTCATTTTTAAATTAGTATAATTAAAAGAAAAATTAATTTTATTTAACAGATAGAAGTTAAAGAGAAAAATTTAACATATAATCTAAAATATATTTTCGAACTATTTCTTATATAAATACGAATTTTGCAAAAATTGCAAAACTGTTTTTCTCAATATTTATACGAAAGTGTATATTTTCTAATGTTATACTTGTAGCATATGTTTGCAATAAATGAAATTAATAATTTATTATGTTAAGAAAAAGATATTTGAAAGGAATATTTTAATAGAATACATTTATGAAATAAAATGATAAATCTGTTAGTAAAAATCTGTTTAGTCGAAACTATTTTATGTAGTTCACTCAGTTTGTCTTAAAATTAGTTTAAAATGAATAAAATATAAATGAAATATACGACAGATTTTGTGGACGCTATTCAAAAAGAATAGTGAGAAATAAAATTTCAGTATATTTTTAGTATTATACGTGTCCATTATAATAATAATTTAATAAGTTTCTATGCTAGAAAATTTATGAATATTGAAATATTATAGTAAATTCTTCGATTTTATATTTAAAACTATTTAAAAAATTGCCCTAAATTGTTTTCTCTATGTATTTGTTCGAAATGAATTATCAATATCGTATTCTATTTAATAAAAATCATCGATAGTCACTGAATAGAATGTGAACATTTTTTTTTCTAATATTTTAAATAATGTATGTATTAAAAAAGAAATCATGAATTTATTAAAACATATTAAAAAATAACATTGTACATTATTTCATTTTCTTTATACAAGATTTATTCCATTACAATCTTTTATTGGTAAAATTATATATAATCTATTGACAACGTTATTTTTGTGCAAGATTCTATATAAAATGTGCATTTATGTACATACAGTTCTTCTGCTTTCTTTACGTACGATTTAATGAATTATAATAGTAGCCTTAATTCTAATATAACATGATTCGAATAATATACAATTTTTTATAAAAATTTAATATAAATAACTGAATATGTTAAAAATTCTAGAAAATTAATTCGTTTATTTATTTATTTATTTATTTATTTTATGAGTTCTTATTTAATTATTTAATGTTTCAATTATTTGTAGAAATATTAACAAAACTATTGTATATGTTATTCTTTTGGTATGTTTCCTAACTACATAACTGTTCATAACTTAATTACATTGATGCTCCTCATAAACGATAATTAGGAACTATAAGTGTGTGTTGTAAAAACTGTCTCTCTCAGGTGTAAAACATTCATCAGGTGCATCATCTGAATTCATCATGAAAACTGCCTTCAGTATCTACCATTTTGCTACCAAGAAACAAATCCATTTTACTGAGTATTTCTGAAAGCTTAAGCTTTTTATCTCGATCGATGTCCGATAAATCGATTAGGTGACCAGCTTCTTCAATTGCGTGCCTTGGATTCCTTGGATCTATGTAATACTACAGTAGATTTAATCAGATGAATGACTACATATATATTGTATTTTAATTATTTAATACGTTTTCATATGTAATTAAAAAGAACTATAATGTAATTTTTATACTTGTATTTCATTTATAATTTTTATTATACAATAATAATATCATTGTATAATACTATTTTATGATATATTAAATAAACAATAATTTACATTATTTCTTTTTTTAAACAGTTATATTTTATACAATTACAAGTAAAATTATTTGCCTTGTTAAGTACATTTTTAATTAATCTTATATAAAACCATGATGATTTCAAATTATATTATTAGTATAATATTAATACAATATATTGTAAATTGTATATTGTAAATAAATACAAATAAATAAATAAATTATAAAAATACCATACGAATGTTTATTTAATAATTGAAATAAAAGCTATAATATTTTCATACTTTTTATTGATTATATAATATATTATTATATTCTGCAGGATTCAATATTAGTTTTAAGAATATGTATTCATGATATAATTATTTCTTAAATACAAATAATTATTTTTCTTGATACAAGTATTTTGTACGAATAGTTTCACTTATAGTTATATTACTTTATTTTTAAATTCAAGGTTTATATAATTACCAGAAGTTCGGCTCGATCGGCTTTGCCATTTTTGTTCTTATCAATGAAATGTTGAAATTCTTCGCGACGTTCCTCATTCATGATTATCGAGATACTCTGATTGACGCCAACACCTTCGAAGGGCAAATCAGAAAATTCATCTTCCGTCAACTGCTCGTCACCATCGCGATCTAATAACATATGATGAATTTTCTTAATGAAACTTATATAAAAATTACAAGCTAGTACGAATAATGCTATATTTATTAAACAAAATTATTAAATATTTTTTACTACAATTTATACTTTTCATTTTATGTAAGTATTAATAAATTTATAATAAATTTTATTATAATTATATTGTATTGTAACTAATATATTATAATGTATTGAAAATTTTAATTATTGAAAATTATAAAATATAATATCTCATAAGAAATTTACATGACTTTATAATAGATTAATGAATTGATTGTTATTAAATGATCTATGTTATTGTTAATAATTAATATTTCGTATTGTTAATTAACTAAGACAACATTTTTCTGTTATTCAATAAATTCATACTTTCTGACAAAATATTAAAATTCAAACTACTTTTATAGTATACGTTTTCATTTTATCATTTTTTATTTGTCAGTTATATTATAGAAGTAAAATTAATGTAAACATAAAACAATAACGTAAAAAACTTTGGATATATTGGATGTAATATTAGGACTTGGCTTATCAAAATTTTATTTTTTTTTAATTCTTTTTTTCTTATCCTGAAGAAGTAAATGAATGAACCGAAGAAAGTATTTACCAAACTTCTCAAAGAGATCCTCAACCATATGCAACAAGGCACGATGACTACTTTCAGGGTGTGTAAATGCAAGAAATTCATCAAGAGTGAGTTTATCAGGATCGTTACAAGCAGCTTCCATCCATCTCGCTCGATCCCGCATTATAGACTCTTTAAGGGGTCGGGAGAGCTCCGAATGTTTCTTATCGTGAGATATTATATAGCTATCAGATAGACCATGAGATCGCAAGAAATGTGCATGGTACTCATTCCAGGAAATTTCACCTAGTAGAAAAATATAGCCAATGGTATATTTTACAAATATTTTTAGAACGTGATAGATTGTATAGTCAGATCTGATTTTTAAGTACTAGATATTATTAATAATTTTTTAATACTTTGACTTAGTCATTAATGCGATGCTTGTATCAAATATGTCATTTGGTGTAAGCTTCTGTTTTGTCAACAAAAAGTTATTATTTCAACTAAAGTCTTACATTGATTTTCAAAAGTAATACTATTGCAAATATAAAGACTCAAGGAAAAAACTTAAATTTTATAATTTATTATAAAATTAAATATTATAAAGTTCAACCTAAAAGAGTTAAAATTATAAATTACTGTGTTAAAAGCGATATGAATGTAAATTTGAAAGCAATAAAGTTTCAAATCATTTAAATATTTGACATTTTTTGTGGAAGCTATTTGGTGCTAATTTATCATTAGTTTTTAGTTTTCAATTAAATAATTTAATAATTCAAAATTTAGAAAAAAAATAAATTGGAATCAACAAAAAATGAAATTAAACGAAACTATTGTAATATGTAAAATAAAAAATATGAGTGTGAACGTGAAATAAAAAAATATTTAAAATATTTTTCAAAAAGTTTATGATAAAAGTGACTTCCTTCAAAATTTTGTCTTCGCTGAAAAGATGATCTCAAATTAATAATTAATTTATTAAAATAGAAAATGAACATTTGTCATATAAAAATTTAACTTTTATGTAAAAATATTTTATGTGAGTCAAAGTTTTAATTTAATTGTAATAGATTTTTCATATTATAATAATGACATGAACAACTAAGCATTATTTAATGTTAAAAATGAAAAAAAAATCAATTTATGTGAACTATATCATAAAATATTATGTTCTGTCAACTTAAAGAGGAAAAAGAAAATCTGATCAGCTAAAATTTCTTACCATTTCGAGGATTATTATCAATAGCAGTGAAAAGTTCTATATTATCCTTCATTGCCCAGTTTATGTGATCCACAATTTTTATATGAATCCATTTAGATAGTTCTGTTATGTCTAGAAAATTATCACTATTAATATCTGCTTTAAGGAAAATATTTTCCATCAACTTCCGGGAATCCTCTCTTGTTCTTTTTCCTTCGACTTGGAGCTTTAATTCAGTGAGTCTTCTCTGCGAATTATCTTCATCCGTCATCTGCATATTTCTCTCATTCATTTCTAATAGAAGCATTTCTACATCATCACTATTAATGATACTATTATCATTATGCAGAAAATTCGTCGTCTCATCAATTTTAAGGGGCAGTGAATAGTTATAATAGACCAACAACAGAACTGCATAAATCACAAGTGAAACAACGATCGATAACCGTGGAAAGAAAAGGTATATTTTTTCAAATTTTTTCATGATGAGAAACTCTGTTTTTTGTAATTTCATTATAATTCTGACTATTCATAATTTATATTTCTATGCCTTTATCAGTGACTTTTATTGAGTTTCATCTGAAAATAAATTTTAAACAGGATTAATCTTTAATATCGAATCTAAATTATAAACTGTTTGAAACTTTTTGGAACATTATTCATTAAATATATATATTTATATATTCAAGATTAAAATATATATATAAAAAATTAAATCTTTAAATAACTTTTAAGTTAACGTTTTGTACTTTAATAGTGCGATATCGATTATTTTGAGAGTAAAGTAAAGAAAATATTATTTCCGGACGTTAATTTAAATATAAAATTGCTGAATTTCTATAAATTTCAGTCTAAAATTCGATTATGCTAATAAATGTATTGTAAATAATTAAATATAATAATTAAAATACTTAAATCAAACATAAATTTGCGGTATTTTCCTTATTAACCTATAAACCGAAATGCAACCAATTCATTTCATAATTGCATTCACAATAGTAATATATATATATATTGTATTAATAAACATTTGAAGAAAAACAATGATATTTTCACAGTTGAAAATTGTTTATCAAAACTATATTTAAAATTAAATATTATTCTATGTAACAACGCTAAACTGATGCTCTCTAAGTTTCCAAGAAACAGTAAATACTTGGCTGTATTGATCAAGTACAAATTAAATAAAAAAGAAAAGAACCAGTGTTCAATATGAAAATATTTTTAAAAATCTGGTACTGTTATGTCATAACTTTAAGAGATTTTTATAAAATTAATATATTTACTAATTTTCTTGGGTCTGTTAAAGTTATGTACTGTAAATTAAGAGAACAACCTAATCATCAAAGCTAATATCGAAACATTATGCTTTTGTATCTATTTTTCATAAAAAATTTTGAATGAAGTAAAGTTCATAGTATTTTTATTTGAATTTAAATATAATATCTATATTAAAAGAATTAATACTGAAATCCTTAAAAAACACACATGCAGAAAATAAGTGTCAATTATGTATGAAATTTTTTATTAATATTTTCAAGTAGAAATTAATTATTCTTTAGAATTATATTTTTGCAAAAATTTTGTATATGTATCAGTCTGAATATTTCGATTTGTAGGTAAATCGAAATTTAATATACAATAGTTATAAGAAATATGTATAATAGAAGCAATAATGAAAAAAAATGATCGCCGAAAAAATTAATCTAAAAATATATATCATAAAACATAATATAAAAAATAAATTGCAACAAAAATAACTCAACTATTCACATTATTTATCCTGTATTAGTGTGTTTGAAAAATTTTATTAATAATATACATTTCTTAAATATTTACCTACGTATTTCTACTCTCATAAGTTTTTATGTATGAACTACTATTAAATATTTAATAATTTGAAAAATTTTCATCATCTCTAACCCAACATGCTTTTAATATATAATAATGATTCAAGAAAAGTTATTCCAAATTCTGTACTGAAATAATGTTACATTAAAAATATAAATTACTAGTCATAAATTAGTTCTTTAATCTTTATACCTCCATCAACGTTGTTACTGTTGAGCGGTGAAAAATAACCAGTTGTGCATTGCTAGAATGCATACTGTATGCCTTGACATATAAATAACTAGATGTGGTATGAGTAATAAATCTAAATCAAATCTATATTTTTAACAACTCTCGTAATTTATTTAAACTAATGTAACATCGAATCTATTTCATCTTCAAATATATTAATTTAAATTCTAAATTAAAACCTATTTAAGGTATTTGTCATTATTCATATTAATAGTTAACCATATATAAATTGACGCATATATATAAAAAATGAAGCTGGTTATAAGTTTCATAAGTTGAATAGGCTTTATATGTTGAACCTATAAATCAATTAAAATAACTACTGTTTTAAATCCAAACTTTTTATGGTAAGTTGATAAACTTACAGCAATAAAATATAATTTTCTGCAAAAACATACGTATTAAGAAGAATCTGCATTTGGTAACAGATTTTACGAATTACATTTATAGTTTATGATACTATTTATGAATACTTCAAAATTATTTCGTTTTTGAAAATTCAATGAAGATTATATTATTTTTCGAATTGAAACTGAATATTTTTTAATTTGAAACAGAGTAAGATTTAAAGTTATTTTCATTAAAATATATTTTATGACTTATTTAGCACACAAAGAAGAAATAATAAATAAAATATTTATACCAAGTAATAATATATATATTATACAAATTTTCTTCAATTACAAAGATTTTAATTTGATAGATACAAATAATATATTTAGTACTCAGTTATAATTATATGTTCTTTTATTCAAATATATCGTATTCAATTAAACGTTTATAATATCAATAATAATCAATTAATTTTTAAAAAATTTGTCTATAAGCGTAAAAAAATTGAATATAGTTAAAAGTCGATATACACACTTCATGCTATAAAATATAATAACTCATATAATTTTTAATATTTTAAAAACTATTTTATAACATAGTTACTCAATATTGCTTTAATAAAATTAATTATTTTAGAATTATAATTTGGATAATAATATGAATTATATATTTCTCTTTTATTGCGTTAATGAATATATACAAAATAGTTTAATAATTGTAATCCTTTTTTATTAGTATACAAAAAAATTGATACAAATAATTTAAGACCATTTTAAAAACAAATTGGAAATTTCATGAAAGCAGAGGAAAGAATCAGCATAGTTATAAAGCTTTAAAAAATAATAATTTGAATATATAATACGTTCAAATGTAATACGTTAAATCAAATGTTACTTCACTTTTCACTTCCTTTTAATGCCTCATTATCGATACAAAACGCATGAATTTCCATAAATGTTTCTTCCTATAAAAAGAAAAAAATAATATGTACCCATTCCTTTAAATTTTTTTGGAACGAAATTTAAAGTAGTATCAATAAAAACATTCATTTATAATAAGAGTAAAAAGTGGATAACTTACATATAAAATATAAAAGAATAAACATACCTGACGTGCAATTGCTGCTACAACTTCGATCTAGTTTACAGTTGTTTCCGATATTACCGGCTGTGCACGAGCGCATATGCGTCGTGACGCACCGGCTTCACACATTCACGAGCCGCCGACACTAAAGATCCTTATTCCTTGGATCCACATCTTGTGTTTCAAAAATTTCGTTTTTCTCAATGCGTAATCCTCATGTCTCTGCGATTATTTAGTGATTATGTTTAAATATTGAATAATAAGCTAATCAGGATCGTTGTCGAATACGTGCGACCGAAAGCGCAGGTCGTATGCTACTACTTCTATTATTGATCTACTTTCACACATACGAAGTTGAAGCCTCCTTTCTCACTCCTCTTTTACTCAATTTCCCCTTTCCCTTTTTCTCCTACTCACACAAATGCTACTCAGTCTACCTCATTTATAATCTGTGCTCAAGTACCTGCCCATTTTATATAAATTATTAAAATATTCATTTACCTTAAAATGTAAATTTAAAAAATTTTTTAAATCAGAAAATTTTAATTTGTAATTTGCTAAACTTATTTGAATAATTTCTTTGAATATGAATCCAATTTAAAATTTTTACAAATATGTGAATTATTTAATTATTTAATACTAGTTTTAAAATACTACGAAAATAAGAATTATTAACTTATGATTTTTTATATTCTATTGAAAATAATATATTGCATCCATTATTAATTTAAAAATGTCATTACTATGTATTTAGTGTATTCATGATATTTGATAAGAATACTATTTCCAATTCATTTTGTTCAATAAAACAACTCATTCATAATGATCTCGAAGTCATATGGATAATACATATAACGTTTTTTAATTTAGTAGATAAATACTACTAAAGAGTTATAATTTTAGTATGTTATGAAAGATATCGATAAAAATTAATTACTAAATCATATATCGAATCAAATACGAAAAGTTAATTATTGTAGAAATTGTGAATATGATTTAGTATATGTTTCGGCATGTGTGAGTAGTAACATTTAGTAACAATATTTAAAATTAATCATATTAGTAATTATTATATAAGTAACTTACATCATACGTTCCGCAGTATTTTTAAACTTTTTTTATTGGATTTTTTTAGCAATCTTACAAATAAAAATGAATGATGTTAATTATTATAAAACTGCAAATTTTGTATTTTTTTAAATTTTACAATACATATGGTACCAATATATTTAAAGATAGTACCTGTTTTTGCAATAAATATTTCTATGTATACAAAAATATCATTATAAGAATTTTCAAAGTTTGAAGCATCAATAAATTTTAATATTAATGTAATACATAATTCATTTTGGACCATAGATCTTAAATAATCACATATTACTTTAATGTTCTAATGTAAATGTTATTCATGTATATAAGAAAAATAAATAACATAAATTTGTTACAATATTTTATATGCATAATAGGGTGTAACATATACAATCTTCTTTTAAATCTTCTTGTACACTAATAATAAACTAATGAAATACAAGAACCTATGATTTGACAAAAATGATATACGGTTATATTTTAGAATATTATGTCAAATATTTCTCAATAAAATGAAAATAAGTACACGTAAACTAACTATATTTTCGAACGTATACTTTTCAATCGAATATTATTGAACTTATCATTATAATCAGGTAAAATGCTTGGCCTATTTTTTTGAGTACAAGGTAAAGGCAGACAAATATTGTTAAGAGTGATTCTACTCTTCGCGTACTAACGTAATTACTAGTTATAGGCATGAGAAAAAAAGGTGATTTGGATTAAGATTTCTTTTGATTCATTCAAATAGTAAGAAAGTAATAGAAAGTTAAAGTCAGAAGTGACAATTACGTTTATAAAATTTGTCTTTTGTAAGTTAATCATTAATCAGCTCTTAAATAAGTTATTACGACATTATTTTTGTTTACAGTTAATTAAATATTTCAATTCGTTAAGAAAATTCAGATACGCATGAAATACATGTAGAATGTGATATTTTGAAAAATTTAATAATTTATTATTTTTCCTCTAAACACTACATTGTCTTTCATAATTTAATAAGTTAAACTTAATATTTGTATTAATATTATGAAAAAGTAATTCATTTAATTAATTTTAAAACCATACCTTTATTCAAATTTCACTAAAAATAGGAGAAATTTTGTTTTCATATATTTGACTGCTTTGATTTTTTATTAAGTGACATTTTATAATTTAAGGCACTCAAATACAAACTTGTACCTTTATATTAATACAAATGACAAATTAGAAAGATATTTTTGAAAACTTTAAAAGAAGAAATAAAAAATTTAATTCATTTTTATAAACTAAATATATTGAATTTAATTAATTGTTGTTAATTCATTTATTATGCCATTTATTTCTATAAATTTAATTTCTATACCTAATAAAATAAATACGAATATTAAGATTAATTAGAAGAATATACCACAAATTTTAAAAAATCTTAGAAAAATCTACTAATATAATGTGAAGTGTACGTAAATATTTAAATGAACCTTTTCATGGGTTATATAAATATTATGGATGTTTGCTTTTATTTTTTATTTCATACATAACCTTCATAATACTTAGTTATTTACACTGGCTTATTCTGATTGATGATATACATATATATACCAAGAAAGAATGATAGAACGAAAATCCAAGGAAAAAATATACATGTATAAATATGTGAATATTAGTCTAGATATAATCTTAATTTATCGAATATAACTTTATTGTAGAACATAAGTTTATTGCTTATATTTTAGTAATATCTATATTTTATTTTTCACATTGATAATTAAATTATTTGTAGATTTATTAATAAGATGAGACTTTCAAAAATTAAAATATTTTAACGAAGTAAATGAATACGTAATAAATGCAATATTACAACACAGCATAGTTTTATGAAATCTATATATATAATTATATGAAAAATAATTTGGATATATATGATACATTTATCCATTTCTTCTAATACAACATTGAACGATATTTATAAATGAAATCCCTGAAAGAGTGTCTTATGACATAAGCACAGGTATCTAATTTTATTGTATGACTAAGATATAAGGATAATTTCAAGTTTGAATTAATTTAGCTGATAAAAGATATTATGCCAAAACAAAGGGTTTAATGTTTGACTATCAAAAGTAATATTGAATTATTCAATTCTTCCTTCATTTTTCTTTTAAATTACTACCGATCATTAATTATTTATTCGCAACGTCTGTAAATTTTTTTAAATCGTACCTAAGTAGGCATATTACAAAATTATAACATTTATACGTAGATTTATATTGAATTTTAATGAAAATTGATATAAATTAAATTCATTTAATATATAATTTTGTATGAATAAATTCTAATGAACATCTAAATATTGACAAAACTTTATTAATATTTAAATACTCTATTTATCTTATTCTTCATTAAAATTAAATTCATTAAAAAAATTTAAATAATTTATTTATTTCAATGAAGATATATGTAAATTCTACTTTCATTATTGTTAGGTAGTAAATACTGAAAATTTAGCACTAATTGTAGTAATGAAAAATTTAATTAAAATATGCAATTTAATCTTTAACTTTGATGATTTATTATATTGAAGTAAATTATTATATATTTAATCTATATAATATTATATTTATTGCAACGTATGTAAGAAATTTATAAATATTGAATATTAATTCTTTTTTTAATTTAATATCAAAATTTTTTAATATACATATTTTACATACTCCATTTCTAATTTATTAGTTTTATAAATCTAAATATTAAAAATTATTAAAATATTGAAGTATTTTAAATAATTATTTATTTTACTTTTAATTAGAAACTGACTTAGTACTTTAAATATAAGCATTTATATATTTATTAACGAAAAATTAAAAATTCAAACATAGTATTTCTTCGAAGTTTCATCAGAATCAAATACTATTAAAAAATAATATTTCGCTATTAGATTCATTATATAAAGCAGTATCGAAATTTATTTCAATACATAGATTCCAAACTTTTCCCTAAAAAAATGATCAATTTAATTTAATGAAAACATATGGCAATAAAAGGGAATTCATTTATTATAATTACACCTAATATTGTGATTAATGTAAAATAATGTAAAAATTTTAGTATATTTTAGATTTTCAGTATACTATATATATAGAAAAAATAGAAATTATATATTTATTATACAAATTAATTTTGTTTAATCTTGAGGAATTGTGAAATTGATATTTTTCGAAAGTGAATTAAAATCTTGATAATTATATGATTTATGTACATTTTTCTAATAAGTTATAATTCAGACATTGACCTATTCTGATATGATTATTTTATATAATTAATAAATTCACATCTTATCTTAAACTATTCAACAATTGTATTTTGAATAAATATAATAAATGACAATATTCTTAACATAATTAAGTTTCTTTTTAATTTATGGATAGGTAAGGATACTAGTAAATGAAACATAGAATAGAACAATCAATTTTCATGGTAATATTTTTGATTGTTTAATGTAATATTTGTCAGACCTATTAAAAGTAATACTTACAAAATCTCTCGCAATAATAATTTATCACAAGTACCTAACGTGAATTTATTCTGAATAACATGCAATGGTATGTAGATTAAATCTGTAGGTACTTTTGTATATAAACCATACATTCTCTAAACAATTGTTTTATCTGGAGTGTATTAATATTTACATATGTATAAAACAAAAAAATAGACACTAAAACTTATTATAATCATAATGCGGTCAGTATTGTTGCGGTTTATTTGCATTGAATTGCAAATATCATTAATTATTTTTACAACATGATAAGTGCATATGTTCACAGAATATTTTGTTTAAGAAAAAGAAATAGCTCTATCTCTAAAATGAGAAAAACGGATACATTAAGCCTTCTAAAAATTGAAGGCTTTATTTACATTCATCAATCACTAAATAAATATTCTACAATTACATTATTTAAATCTATATTTATCATCCTCATGATTGAGAATCAGCCAAGTCTTAACGAACATATTTTAAGAGTTATCAGGTACATATTTTTTTTGGAAATGACAAAAAATTCAGACGCTACAACTACTTTGGTTTTTCAACATTGCCGTTGCTTTCGATTTTTGATTTTTCGTCATCAATTTCGAGAGCAAAATTTATTATACCGAGGGCATGACTTGACTGTGACTTCATTTTCGTCGAGCTGAAAAATCTACGTAGGAGTGGACTAAGCAAGTCAGGATCGAGATCAGCCGGATTTTGTAAATTTGTGGCATAACTCACCACTACTCCAATAAGCATCGTTCCGATACATCCGATTGCACTGTACCATAAGTAGCTTATCTGAAAGGAATTTTTTATTACATTCATTATATATTCTTTATATAAGACTTTTTGTAAGAACATTGATATTAATTTATGAGTATATTTATAAAGTCTTGATATCTTATTAAATAAAGAAATATATTAAATTAAGTATGTATAAAGCCTTGATATTTTATTGAATTAAGAAATTCCTATATACATCTTAAAAAATTATTTATATACACAATCGTAATTCAAAAAGAACGTTTCTGTAAGCACAATAAATGAGAGACCACTATTTATTTCTACATAATAGTTTACGTTCGAAATTTGACCACGTCTTCCCGGAATTTTTGGAAATTTATAATAAGATAGCTTATTTTGGTTCCTAAATTTTAGTTAAAATTAAAAAATAATATGATTTTAAATCTGATTTTAAATACGATATCAAAGAAACTAATTAATTTTAAATTATGTTTTATACAGATAAGTAGGTAATTATAGTCCTAATTTGCAGTCAATATATATATATATATTATTGTTTTGTAGTATTGAGAAAGTATCTAATCATAGCAAGATTTACTTATATAACAATAAATTCGTCAAATATACAATAGAAACAAGTTTTGTATCGAATAAATAAAAATATTTCAATAATACTGAAGAGCACATTAATATTCAATTCGTTAATTAGTTTCCAAAGAAAAGATTTTAGATATTGTTCAATGAAAATTAAGTACAATTAAGTAAAATTCAGTGTGGATTTAAATTTATAATTTTTTAGTGTATAATATAAAAAAATCACTCACTTTATAAATAAACCAGGCCTCGTTCTCTTCATGAGATTCAGTTAATACCGCTACCATATCGATGGTTTGATTAGGACAAGGACATGTATCTATCGATGTAGGCATACTGTCTAAATGAATTTGTCCACGTAATGATGAGATCTGAGCACCAAGGCCAATCCACGCAACGAAAATAAGACTGATAATAGCACCACTCATTGCACCTTTTGCGTTCGCCCATGGAACGAACATGCCTAATGAGAACAGACCTAGAGTCACACCACCCACCATACCGTTGAACGAGAGAGCAACCTGCATGAATTAGAAGAATCAAATTCATTTTTCAAGTTAAAATTATGTAAATTACAAAAAGATAATAATATTTTCTGAACTATTAATTCGGTATAAAAAAATTTTACAACCATAATTCCCTTTACAGAAATACGTATTAATGCTATTACTTCTTTTATGGAATTAGGCAGTATTTGGAAATTATATCGAAATATAAGGAAAGCCCCTACGAGCTATGACGGGGCCTCAAGAAGGCTAGAAAATATTTTCTTTATTTTTCTATGAAATTTAAAAATATGCACTAGAAAAAATTAAAGCATAATTTCCAACTATACAATAATGCTTCTAGAAAAAATTTTATTGTTCATTTATTTTTAACATTAATTTTTAGAATATTATAATCATTCATTTTCATAAATATATATTGAGAATAAAAAATATTAAAAAGAAAGTTAATTTTATATAGAAAATGAGAAAATAAATGCTAATTTATTACATTTAATACATTATAATCATTTTACTAAAATGTATAATATGACTTTTTATACTCATAATTTTTGAATTTTTTACTTGTTAACTATAAAAATTAAACCTTAATATGCAATTTAGAAAAATATTTGTTATGAATCATCATTTATAATGTTATTTTTACATATATTAATATATATATATATATATTTAAATTTCAACGGTACAGTTTTTACAATTAACTTCGTCAACTTTATTAATTTTGTGAAGTAATTATAAATAATATATATAGTATGCATTTATTAAAATATTTAACTCAATTACGTATGTAATAGATCTTGTTTATTGATAACATTTCACTCGTATTTATGTGAAATGATCTTACAAAAACTTTTTGGATTTCATTATATATTTAATAAAAATATATTATAATGCATACTGCTAAAGAACCTTAATTTTACAAATTACAATACAGGTATTAGATAAAAAATCAAAGTCTTTTGTGAAAGATATTGCAGAAGCGTTAAAAATTAAAAAATTTATTAGTGTTATACAAAAGCAAGAATCAGAAAAATGAGTGTATACCTGCAATTATTAAATTATTATTCTTTTATAAAAAAATAATTAAAAACATCAATCAAACTATGTACAATTGAAAATATTTTAATATTTAATTTAAGCTATTATATGGATCTCCTATTATAAAATTACATTTATAATTTTTAGATTATAGTATTACGATGATTTCACATTTTCATAGGTTACGATATAATAAAGAAACTAAAAATAAATTTTCTGAATCAATTATTTCATACTTAAAAGTTTCAGTATAAATTTAGTCAATTAAAAAGCACAAACGATTTTCATACTTAAAAAAATAATTAATATATAAACTAATTTAAGATAAAGTTTTAAATTTATGAAATTATATAATTTATTCAATTCTCTCTTGAGAGTAACTTATTTTGTTAAGTTCGAGGAATTTGTATTTTACCTGAAGTATACTGCCGAGCCGCTCGACGACGAAAACGAGAACGAAACTCAACATGCCGAAGAAGAGACTAATCCACTTGGCGTAAATAGCTCCTTTACGTGAAGGTACATCGATTTTAAATACGCCCTGAAGTACGTCCTCGCAAGTTATGGCAGCAAGAGAATTCAATGCACTTGCTACGGTTCTATGATAAAAAGAATAATAATGAGATCGCGTTTTATTTCTATAGTTATTATATAAATAGTTATTATATAAAAATCAGTTAGATTCTTTATTCTTTGTAGATATGTTGATAATCATATATAGAAAATGTAATAGGTATTATTTGTTTAAAATTTAGTAGAATTAGCAGAACCATCTGAATATGTGTAAAATTTATTTTGTTTACGAGCTGCTCAAAAGATATCAGAACGTCATTGAAAGTATATTCAAAGATTATTTAAATAACTTTGATAGAACAATTACGAACTGACCGACTACTAAAGTATACATTATGTATGTACTCAATTATTTTTATAAAAAATTATATTGTCGGATTAACTATAACTAATTACTATATTTTATAAAATACTATTATAAAATATCAGCAAAGGTTACGATATCAAAAAAGGAAATCTTTTTTTCCAGAAGAATGACTCGGACGGTAATCTGTATATCACATAAAAGTAGCTTATAATTATATAGGGAATTAAATAAATAAATTATTTTTAAACTTCTTTAATATATTGCTATTAAATTGTGCAAATATTAAATATAATATTTCTCAACAATCAAGAGTACCTTTTAAAATATTAAACAGATTTTGTAATGAATATATTACTTGTTATGATAATTTTATAGATCTTTTTAGAAAATATTTGTCATAAAAGTTATTTAAAGTAATTTTTGAAAGTAATAAAATCATATTTGTTCGATATTTAAAAATAATAAATATTTGCACCCTTTATAAGCTATCTATTAATGCAGCAAAATTTAAGACTAACCCAAGCGAAGCTGCGAATATGCCGGCGACAAAGAATCCTGGAATACCCTTTACTTCACCCATGAAATTCATTACATAGAGAGGAAGCAATTGATCCTGGTCAGTGATTTGACCGGCCCGAACGGGATCACAATTTTTATAGGCATTGTAGAGAACCATTCCGGTCAAAAAGTTTATTGTATAAATGAAGATTAAGCTGACCGATGATACCCATAGTGCTCTAGGAAACAAGATGTGGTCAATTTAACCTACTACCTTTTACTATATTATGTCGTGAAAAGAATATAATATTGTTATTTTGTTATGAATTAGCGTTTCATTATTTTAATTTTACTTTTAGATTCTCATTTTATAGATTTTATAAATTATATTTAATAAAACATATTGAAATATATGCACTTAAATTATAAAACGTGAATATTTTCTAATGATATTAATCTAATTATTGAATAAATTCCAAAGCGAATAAAAATAGTATATTACGTATTTTTTAATATATTATGTTAGCATATTACATGTAATTGAAGATTAAATTATATTGAAATAGTATAATCAAATCACTATAATATCAAAATTAAATAATATATGAAAATCATAAATATAAAATTTATATAAATATAAAATCGTAAATATAAAATTTATATTATACAAAAAATTGAGCATAACCCTTGCGACTATGATTCTCTTAAAAATATTTCGGAATATTAAAGAGAAACGTACTTCCTAACTTGACTGATGCTTTCAACGCTTAGATACTTTTGAACAGATGCCTGGTTGCTGCAGAACATTGTTGTCCAATAAAATGTTCCTCCAACGACGACGCTCCAAAATGTATGTCTGACAGTCGGATTTCCGTCCATTTTAAAGAACTCGAAACGGCCAGTATTGTGGCTGTCCTTCCAAATGTCCGAGATGCCATCCGATTTTATAGCACCCCAAATTACTATCAGTAAAAGCGAACCTACGAGTACAGCGGCTTGGAATGTATCCGTCATTATTACGGCTTTCATGCCACCCTATTAACGTATAATAAATTTGTTAGTCCTCTTTTAAGCTGCATAATATTTGCATTAATTGAAAGGAATTAAAAGTTATTCGATTTAAGATGAATATATATCTTAAATTTTTTTTAATTAACTGAAATCGAAACAAATGCCGTTTAAAAGTAAAGCTGGGAATATGAACGAAAAAACAGTGAGTAAAATTTAGTATATATTTTGTTGAAAATTTATCGCTAAATTTTTAATAATATGAATAGTCTGCTTTTTGATAAAATTATGTTTTAATGCAAGTAAAATTCTATATCAATTATTAATTCAAAATATCAATTAAACTAAACAGTAACATTCTTACGAAAGATTAATGCATAAACTTAATTAGAGAAAATTATTCTTAACTACATAATACAGTTGAATGTAGTTTTTAGGCTGCTAAAAATGATGAAAAAAAGGAAATTATAAACTTAATTGAAATAAACAAATAAAATTATTTTAAAAAATTAACTTTATGTAATGAAACTAATACTTACTTGTGAAGCATAAAATATACAGACAATGTAGACTAGAGTTACAGCTATATAAGTATTAAGGCCAGTAACTGAAAAATATCGTCTAATATTAGAAAGAAAGTTAGCCTTGTATCATTGATATATTCAAAGGAAAAAGAATCACATGAATAAACAAAATTAATTAATAAATACAATTTCAATATTAACCATGACTTAGAGCTAAAGCGGGCGCATAAACAGCCACCGATGTATATAGAATCATTTGTAGCATGTAGAGTCCACTCGCCAGAAGTCTACAGTGTCGATTGAAACGCAGATTAAGATACTCATAACTTGACGTCAATCTTAGCTTCATATATACTGGGAGGTAGAGCTGTGAGGTTATTGGCACTACCAATACGAATGCCAAACAAATCATCCAAAATTGCGTACCCTGCAAATCCATTTAGATCCATTGAGGGTTATTGCGCCTATCAGACATGCTATGCATATGTATATGATATACAAATGTTTCGATCATCATTGTAATTTTATTACTTTTTTATCAATCAAGAGACAATGACGCCAAATTTAATTCAATTGTAGTTTATATTTTTGTGACTGGTAATGTTTAGGATAATGATATTTAGACATGGTGATTTAAACTTAGTTCATTATTTATATTTTCAATATCATTCAACATAAATTATAATATTTTATAAATTATAGAAACTGCTAAATTAGAAATAATGTTCAGATAAGACTTGCCAAAAATTTAAGATATCTTAGGTTTAAAATATTTTGAAATATTTTATAGTAATATCGATTAGCTATGTTTAAAAATAAAATAATTATCATTAATCTAAATAATCCAATTTATAATATTAGAGCTCAATTTGCCAAATATTTAAAAGTTTAATAATAAAAATAGATAGTCTATTAGCAATAGAAACATATTATATCGATTAGCATTATATAGTCGAATAACAAAAATGTGTATCGTGTTGTGTATATTGAAGAAACTAATACCTATATAGAAATAGCATTATGTATAATAAATAAATAAAATAATTTCTTAATAGTTGTTTAGAAATAAATGTATTAAATTGTTTGTTATGTATTTTTTTAATTTTATCATTAGTAAATAAAATATTAGAATTTTCTTTCTTTGTTTTTTAAAGTTACATGTAACAAAGAATATGAAATTAAGTAACTCATTTAGAGAATCTAGAAATAGCATATAAGACTAATTTAACTTACATATTCATACATTTCGGCAGGATTTCCGAGTAGTTCGATAGCAGTAATAAAACTAGCAGCCAATGACATAGCCATAGGAAATGTGCCCATATCAGAACCGCCTAATAAGAAGTCCTCACTTGTCTCTTGCTTCTTAGAGAAGCAAGCATAAAAGGTACCGATCACACATGAGATAATAAGCATAGCTCCCAGGACCATGTAGTCAGCCCATGAGAAAAAGTTCATTAGGATTTGGTGATCATCGAGACATTTTAAGTCAATTTCCACATTTAAATCCAACCTAGATTTCTGAGCATTTAGTAAAGAATCTCGATGTTGTTGAGTTACTGAGGGCGATGACACAAGCACAAACAAAAGGAGCATCAACATTGGACGCATCTTTGAATTATTCTGTTCAAATATCATAATTTCTTATAAGATTGCTTTGTTAAATCTCTATACAAAATATTTAATATTTGATATTATAAAATGTCTAAAAATGTATATGCATATGTTTATATAATTTTGAAGCGAAAATTTTATAGTACTTTCCACCATATTTTTATAACTTTTATATCAATTTCATACATTTCATATTCATAATACATATTAAAAATTATGTCTTTTTAGTTTTAATTTATTGAAATGTTGTTATAATATATAATAAATAGTATATAGAAACTATTTTTAGGAAAAATATTTTTGAGAATTTCAATAACCAATAAAATACTTTTCCTTAATAATTCTTAATAGGTTTCTAATTTTTAGAATTCTAACATATTTTTGAAAATTATCTTAAATAAAGCCGTCTATTACTGAGGTTGAAAATGAAAATGTTAATTCATATTATGCTATTATGAAATGTATTTTAATTATATCTATTTATTACAATGGATTTTTGCTGACGTAAAATTACAATTGAAAACATTTATAAAGAACCATAAGTTTCAAAAATTTTATATTAAATACAGTTATACAAATTATACAATCGTTACAAATATTTAATTGTCTTTTGAAAGCAAATATTGTAATGCAGACACTTTTTGTCAATTATGTGGTATGTATTAAAACAATATATTGTTAAAAACAATATAAATTATATAATTCATATGAATTTCTTAAACAGATTTAATGATATTAATGTTATGATCTATAATAAAATTAAACTCTTAGATACCTTAATCAAGATACACTTTATTATTGTCTACGAGATATATTTTAATAGTCTACAAATTTATTTTTTAGTACAATGTAATTTTAATTAATTAATGATAGTACATAATTTTTGTGAATAATGAAATATTTATGATTCTCAAATTTCTGTAATTTCTGTAGTATCGAAATACCTTGACAAAATTGCTTAATATTTACTGAATTTCGAATGAAAAATTCAAGATTGAGTGAAAAACTAAAAATCTATTTGATACTTCTTTTTATCTTCAACGCATCCTTTTATACTTAGTTCTTTAATATACCTATTTTTGCTCATCAGTTAAAACTACAGGATCTTGAATCCTTTGTCAATGAACATAGAGAATTTATTCTCACATATTTCTATGAATTTTCTGAATTATAGCATACTTTATGAAACTGAATAATCTACTACTAGAGCTTGTTTCTCCAGATTGGTCCAAAGTCACTCATCATTCAGGATGAATCTTTAATAACTCATACTATAACAAATTTCGCACTTTTTCATATCACTGCTAAACTTAATGAAGTTATATTTCTAATACTAGAACTAGTAAGATTTTTATTCGTTATATATTATGATAGCAGTCTAAATAACCAAATAGAAATTACTGTTATTCTAAGAAAAATAAAATAATTATTAATGATTTATATATATATATATATATACATTGATATATGTACGTTATTGTCATTGTGATAACAATATTGTTTACATGTATATACATCTGATTATCAGTTTTAGATGAAAATATATCAATATTAATTGCACCATATAATGATATACGCGCATAAACATAAAAATTTTAAACGAATTTAAAATTATTTTATGTAATCTATTTTCTTTACTAAAAGCTTTCTTCATTAATAATTGTTTAATACATAATATAACTTAAACGAATTATATTTATAGATGTCCAAAATATGATCAATTTCCTTTAAGCAAACTATAAAATATTATTCGATTTTTCTGTAATATTAAAAATTTTTTCTTCATATTACTAGAAACATATGAGAAACTATACTAAATGAACATTATTTAATTGTATACCTATAAATTACAATGCCTTATAAAATAAATAAATTGTATTAATAATGAATAATTATTTAACTAAAAAATAAATTATATTTTGAAAAACTAAACATATTTATGTACCTAAAAGTTATAGTTTTCTATAAATTTTCTATAAATTTTCAAAATTCAAAATAATATTCAAAAAGTGAATATATAATTTAACTAATACAATTCATTAAATAATTAGAAGTATTAATATTTTTTCAAAACAATAATAAATATTTAGTATCAGTGCAAATCAATTTTAAATTATGACTTCTGTAAGTAAACTTACAACAATTTTGGAATTACATAAATGATAAAATACTAGAATGAATCTAAAACTTTAATGAAGTTACTGCTAACAATTTGACTTGATTATGATAAGTCACGATTTTGAATATATATTACAAGTTACCTCACTCGTGCCTATTATATTTGCAACGAAAATCTCTTCGAGAGTTTCCAGTTTAAAGCGGATTTTTGTATCTGTTCGTATTTCCAAATGTCACATAGATTATAAAAAAATCCTGCTTTCCTACTTAATTATCATATGGATACGCTTCTAGATTTCCTTTTTTCTAGCCTGTTTATGTTCATGTGCTTATATATACTTGTCTAAAAATTTCACCTTTTTCACAAAGGTTAAAAGAAAAAAGAAAAAGAGAGAGAGAGAGAGTGACGTCTGTACTCATGTAAATCAGTTTTTCCATTTTTTAGAGTCTATAAAAATAATAATGTAAACAAAAATTTTTTCTAAAAACTATTTTACTTAAGAATTATATGATTTATTATTTATATTTCATAAATTTGATTAAATTCTCGTTATTCATATTAAATAGATATTTTCATTAATTTCATTAGATCAATAATGAAAGCCGAGATGAATATAATTAAGAAAAACAAACAGGTTCGATTAATAACTGTTAAAGTAAAATTAATTTCTTTTAATTTCGTCTTCATAATTACTGTGTAACAATGCACAATCAATGTAGATGTTTATTATTTGTTCAATTTGTCGATTATTATTAATATATTAAGTAAATGTAGTGTGTATAAATAAAAACTGATTTCTATTAAATTATATCATAAGTCATATTTTCTATCTGAAAATGTAATTAATATTAAAGTATCTGTTTTAGATTTTAAATATTTTTTAAGATCAAGAAACAATTTATCATAAGAAAAATATCATTAAAATATTATGTTGCATTAATAAGACTTATATATTAGCTTACTTTGATTACTAAAATTATTAACTTGATTATGTTTGTACATTTAAATAGTATTAGACATTCATTTCAAATACAGAACAAGCCTGAAATATTTAAACTGAACTAATGAAAATTTGAAAAGTAATTTTTATATAAAGAAAAACTTGTTTGAATATAGAAAAATTGAATCATCAAATTTGAACTTTAAATTTTGAAACGTGTATTTAATTTTTATTTACCGATTATTTATAAAATTATTATGCGCAGATTTCTCTTTCGAATGAAATTGATGTTAATTTTTAAGAGGATACATTTAGAAAAAATAAATTAGAGGATAAATTTTAGGTTACAGATTAAACTTATTGATTAAAATAATATCTAAATATTTGAAAAGTCAAACCCACAGCCTTAAAAGTTCATAAATCTTTTTTTTCATGTACTAAAAATTGAATTTGGTATTTACAAGAAACGATGATAAATAAAACTAACCCTAAGCAAAATAGAAATAAATTATTCAGAAATTCGTATTTTTATGGTATTAAACGTTATAAATTAAAAAAAATATTAATTATTGTAATAAATAAGTTACAACTGAATGTATATCGTGATGAATTAGTATCTTGAACATTTGTAAACGTATTTAAATTGTTGTTGTTCCATTTAATACTGTTTCAAGTATATTTTACACTTCAGTTCATAATAGGTAAATTTTAAATACTTAATATTTAATAAAATAAAAATAATAATAAAAATTGTTTGCATAGTGAAGAATTAGTAGACATCTATACAAATATACGAAAGAAAATATTCATTAATTTTATTATACAATCAAATGAATTCCTTATTCAATTGTTATAACCAGAGTTTATTGTAAACATAATTGCATGGTTCATGCTCATTACATTCTCTGCCATGCTAGATAATTTTTCACTAGTACGTGATATATTATTATGTAAAATTAAAATTCTTTTACTATTTAATTTCAAACATTAGTTTCAATTATTATTTTAATATATTATTTATACCAGAATCAATTAATTTTCTCTTATATACGATCTCTGAAACTAAAGAAATTATAGTTTAAGCTCTTTCTTCCTAACTTGATTTTTGAAGATGTAAAATATTATATATTTAAAAATTAGTTATTTCAAAATAAATTTTAGATAATTATTCATTCTAATTACTTGATTAATATGTATTCAATTAAATTAAGCTGAAACTTTCTTTGACATGTACTGCTCTAGGTAAATTTCTTTTTAAATATTTAAAATTCAGATTTTTATTTTTAATAAATTAATATTAAATTCAAAATAAAAGAAATTTCATGATTCTTAAAATGCAAATAAAATTCACTTTAGAAAACATAAAATAAATTATAGAAGAAATTTTAAAAATTTTGTAAAAAATTATATAAATTTTCTATTAATGAAAGCTTACATTTGAATTCATTTACAATGCTTGGTGTAAATAATTATTATATTTTGCATAAACTAAAAGTATATGCTTACTCATAGTATGGAGATTAATAGTGGATCATCAATGAAAGTTCTGTATAATAATGCAGTTATAATTAATTCGACAAATGCTTATCTTCTTATTTTATTTCGTTACGATTTTATATAATACGCCATGACATCAAAATATTTTACAATGCAAATTAATTATGCCAATTGAAAATATGTAAAAAATATTTAAGATATTTCATATGTGTTACAATGAACTTTAGGTTTCAAAAGCTTTCAAAAGGTTAAATATTATTTAATGTTTGGAAACTTAGTATTGCTTTACTACGACTTTAATTATTTTTATTGATGTTATTCGGTTATTTATATACTATTATTTTTAATTTATTTTTACAAAGTAGTGATTGTTATTTGAAATAAGTAATTTGGTACAAACAAGTAAAAGATTGTACATATTAATATATAAAATATATATATATTTGCAACAAAAGATTTATTAACTTATTCGGAATAGTATAAAGGGAAGCCATTATATTAAACCATAATGTATTCGTTGTTTGTTAATGTAAACTATCTCATAGAGGGAAACCCATAATACAGTTAGACTGATGAATCTCAAAATTTCCATCTTGTATCATATGTAATAAATTGAATTCAACGTTTATGTATCATTATTGTAGATAAATGATCAACTTGCTCACCTGAAATTTAAAAGCTATATCAAGTAGCTCCAATCACACGATATTCATCCACTTAAATTTCCAATTTGGAATATACAATGTTAACGACACGAGATTACAATCACGTCTCACCAGCGTCTATTACTCAAAAAAGTGCGAAATTGCAGCTGTATGATTTTACTTGTTTTCTTAATGTAACGCATATATGCTTTGTACTTAACAAAGTTTTTCTTTCATAATCTTCTTTTTTACTTATATTTCAGGTATAATACGCCAAATCGCAACACAGATTTTCTCTCAATTCATTTAATCTAGATTATCAATTAATCATGATAACGAATTGAAAAAATCTACCATGATTTACGTTTTCAGCAGTTCACGTGATAATTTAAGAAATAAGACAACCCGATGGATTATTAAGTCGTGCGAGAATAGTTTTTCAGACTGATCGTTTTAATTGTCATGTGTGAGCCTTTATACGGCTACCCGTCCCTTCCACATATCGCAAGCCGAAGTATCTCTCTCTATTTGTCTTTTTCTCTCTCTCTCTTTTCGTCTCCTTACTGATGCTCTTTACAAACTTCTGTTTCTTAACTATATATACATATATCTATATGCATATAGAAAAGCGGAGCATATGATGTCAACATTGTCAGAAAGAGAGGCATTCATGAAGACAATAATCAGTGGGATGTATATGTATTACGCTAACGAATATACGGAGATCAACGCGAAAAATCGATTCTCATAAATACTAAGCGTAACATCTACCACACATGTCTAATGTGGCTAATACGCATATCATATCATGAATAAGTGGAATGCCTTATAATTATCTTACATATACATTCTTCTGATAGCTCAGAAGAAACTTTTTATTCGAATTTCTTTAGATTAATAATAAAACTTATTTATTAAAATACATTTTTTTCAAGTTTGTTTGGTATAATTAAAGGTCGAATCACATTTATTGAAAGATACAGACATACATATAATCGTAGCTACATACACATACAGATGTTTACACGTGCACGCATACAGATATTATTTTTTTTTTATTATTATTATTAACCGTTGTATCAATTAATAAAGAAAAAATCATTAACAAATATTAACTAATTCAAAGCTTAGAATAACAAATTTTTATTATAGATTAATTGTACAATTTCAAACAATTTGTCAAAATATGTAATTTTCTTCTTTGCAATCGAATTATTAAACACTTATTATCAATTGTAGCAATTCATTACAATTTTTTGAAAATGTATTAGACTATTACCGCGAATTTTTTATGCCAAAATTTTAAATAATACGAAACCATTTTAATTGGAAACATCATAATAACATATATTTTCCAAATTTGTAAATAATATATTATATTTCTTTTATTTTACTGACATAGAATATATCTACAAATTCAGTTTTATTATAAGAACTGTTAAATTTGTGATGATAGTTTATAATATTGTTTGAAACACGAATAATAATGTGTAAATGGTATTTTCCGTATAGTTATCATGAATAAAAATAATTTTCTTATCCATAAAATTGTAGTTTATAGACGATTATATTTAATACGATACAATAATATTTCAGAATTTTTTTTCTTATTTAAATATTGAAGTTTTTACTTTAATTTCTCCAAAAAACAAATTTTAATGAGAATATTAAAATTAAAATATTCAATTTATTTTCATAATTTAAGCTAGTTAATTTCAAAAGAAACTTAAATATGGTCAACTCTATATATGAAAAAAAAGATACTATTATTTAAATATAAATGATTTATATTTCGAATTATAATTTTTATTAAGCATTAAATGTAATAAATTAATATAAATATCTGATAGCATGTATTATTATATTATAAAATTTGATTATAAGCGACATTTATTTTTCCATTTTTATAATTTTCTTTCTATGATATGATATTAAACATTATATATTCAGAAATACTTTTTATTAAATAAAAGTCAGAATTATAATAACATTTATAATTTTAATATATAAAATATTTTTAAATAAAATTTAAGAAATCGAAAGTTAGCATTTAAAATTGTAACTTGAGTTTTTAAGTTTGAGGAGATAATAATTTAGTTTTGCTCAGATTCACAAAAAACATTGAAATTATTTCCTATTTGTATATTTTTTTCATCTATTATCTTGACATAATTACTTAAGGTATAATTATTATAATATGTAGAAATTAATAAATTTCTTCTTTATGTAGTTAACCGAAAGAATACAAATTCATGCGAATAAATAAAATATTTCAATTGTCATAAATTAACTACGGAGTTAAATAGTGGTTTTATTCTATTCATCTATATTCGAATGCATGCTGCGAACGTAGATGAGCATCTTAGTGTTATATGACTATGTGCACGTGTTCTTCTGATTCCACGGCTGAGATCACAAATGTCCAGAACACGTTCTTAAAACGTAATAAAGCACTTTTCATGCAAACAAAGTTAAACGTATATCACAATCTGCATTTGCTGGCTTTTTTCATTTCTTTTCAACTAACTGTGAAATTCCTGCAATACTTACGTGTAATATAAAAATATTGATAACACCTATTTTTCTGGTAATTTATTAATATAATTTGCTACTTATTGTTAATAAAAATATATAAATAACCATAATCTGTATAAAAAATAGAAATGATAAATTAATTATTAATTATTGGGAATTGAAGAATTCTATTCATCGGAAAATTTTTTATTATATTAGTGACCTATTCACATATTATTCAATATCATAAATTATAAATTTATATAAATAAATCTAGATATCTTCAAATTTTAATGTAACTAGAATTAAAATAAAATATTTCAATATATAACACAACATTTTCGTATTGCTCTTCTGTTAATTATTTCTATTATTTTCTAATATATTACTATAATACCAAATAATTACAATTTTTACTCTAATAGGCTACAAAACTATTTCATTTTTATTCTTTAATACTTGTTAAAATAATAGTACTAATGTTTGAAATCATTTTAAATAGCATGAAGAGTACCTAAATCAAAATATTTATTTTTCTATAGAGTCGAATAATTATTTCCATCGCTGAATGTTTGTTGTCGACGGAAATTATTTTGCTCATCATGGAAACTAATTTGTGATGCCCTTGTCACTTGACAATATTCTATTATGTACTAATATACTCATTCAGTACAATCGTATTTGGAATTCAGTTCTAGTTAATAATTTATATTACACTGTTTTTTAATTTAATTTATACACCACCCTCATACAAAACATATTTGACATTGTATCCAAGTAATAATGTCAATAAACTAAAAAAGAATTTGTAATACGTACATGAAGATAAGTACATAATTGATTTTAAGAGAATAAATTTACAGTTTTTTTAAATAGTGATATTACGAGTTAAGAAATGTATATTACATACCGCTATTATACAGAGACATAATTAATGTATATGATATATTTTTATTCTATTATAATTTAAAATTACAACGCAAAAAATTGTATTTTTAAGAATAAAATACTAAAATAGTTGAATATGTGAAGTCGTGGATATTTTTGTAAATTATAATTCAATTATATAAATTATAAAAATTATAATTGTGAATATCATAAACGAGCAGATAACTTTGCACTTATATGTTTTCATTTTATAAAAATACTAATATAAATTATCAACCAGATGAAAACTCTGAGTTTCAATTATCATGATTCAAGAAATAAGAATAATTTTTCTTTATGTAAAGATAATTTCTGCATTAAGTATATTAAAACATGAACATAATATTATACTTCACACATCATCATTTAATATTTATTTTGAACTTAAAAGTTTTTAATATTACTTCAAATATATAAAAAAGCATCTTATTCAATAAGAAAATGTTTTATAAATCATTATAAAAACTGTATTCACCATTTTATTTTGTATGTAACCAAGTAAAGTTTTCTCAATTTTTGCACAAAAATTGTTTGAATAAAAATACTTAGTATTTTTTATGTTTTACAATGCGAAACTATTTAAAAGTTATTTATTGTAAAAGAGCTACTTAAATTTAAATATAAAAATTAATAGCTAAATATATTCTTCAAAATGAAGCAAAGTAATTTTTAATAATCTAACAAAATAAAATTCCGTTTTTTTAAGAATACACATTGAAAGTAGTATTTATTTCTTACCGTAGGTATTCTAATCTGTATCAATGTCATTAAATATATTAAAAAATTGAATGAATTTAAGATAAATTAAAAGTATATTACTTATGCATAATTTTAATAGATCACATGAATGTAAATGATTCACACTGTCTTTTCCAAAATCTATTTTGACTTGTAATACAAAAATTAAAAAAGAATTTGCTCTTTTATACATTTTGTGAATAAGTAGTCCACTATGTTATGCTAACTCTTTATTATGTATGTATTATTATACATGTCATATTCACGTATATAAAATACTTAAAACTAATGCGAGAATTAGCAATAAATTTATTCAGTCAACGGAAGTCCTATTTTCATCGAAATTTTTTCAAGATACAGTTTTTATTAATTGATAAATTTGTCCTTTTATGCTAGGTTATCATTAGATATAATTTTACAATATTATAAAGAAATAAAATGTCAAGACCATATTCCTTCATTGCAATGTAGCTACGTCTTTTTAGTATTTTTTAAAACTAAAATACTATCATCTGTACAACCTGCATTTTAAATAAGAGTGGTTAATGGTGAATATTAGTGGATGTCTTTTATAGATAAAATTATTTATATATTAACGATGATAGTAATCAGCATCATCAGTGATATTATTATTTCTCATACCATCCCAAATTACGTAAACATAAGTATAAATATATATATTTCTAGTTATTTAATTGTAAGCTAATCTAAACTAATTTATTTTCAATAAATAAAATAAGTGAAACATATAGATTTGCATTAATCAGAATTTATATGTATAAGTTAAATTCACTGAACTAAGAATTTATAATACAAATATAATCAAGAAAAAATAGAGAAATAATCAAATAGTTTAAAATAAGTTAAGGAAATTAATATAACTAAATCTGAAATTTACAATCCAAAGAAAATTGAACTATAAATAAATTCAAGGCCACACATTTTACTTAATATTATACATTTTTCGTATTAATTAAATGAATAAGTTTCCTTATGCAGTCAATTTATCTAATATTAAAGACCTCAAATTTGAATATAGAAATGGCCATTTAGTAATTAACAATTTTTGCCTGAAACAATTTTTAGAAAATATTTCTCTTTATAGTTATTTATTATATTTTTAAGTAAATTCTGTTTACAATATGAATAATGTAATACCATAATAAGGTATTATAAAAAATCTTGGATATTGTGATTATAATATTCTGATATAATGAAGCTCCGAACAAAATGAATTCAAAAAAATTCTATAATTCACTGAATCATAAATGGTATTTATATTGAAAGAAAATAGTAAAAATAGAGACTAAATAAAATTGTATTCTTGTTCCATACTCATGGTGCCTGAAATTACCAGCTGTTCTTACAGTTTTAATTAAACGATATTATCCAATAGCTCCATCTATGGCATTTTTTAATTGAACTTTATACCTTTGCCATTCAAATAAAATAAAAAATTTTGCTAAGTAAAGGGTCATAGTAAAGTTAACAAGATTATTTTACCGTTTTTTTTTATCAATTTAAATATGAAAAATATTATCACAATAAATATATCTTATAAATATCTTGATTATTTTATAAGTTTTTATTAATTATTTCATAATAAGTTCTTAATTTTTGCAGAATGTAATTATTCCTTTTTAATCAATCATATCTCCAACCGTATCCTTTGTCAACCTGTATCAATTTTTTAGTTTCTGATGTGTTTTTTCATGAATAATTGCTCATCTATCTTGCAACAACAAAATGAATGTTTATATTGTCGCAGACTTCGAGATACATTATTGCAAATTTTAAAACCGTTCAATATTAATTCGCGATTAAAAGTTGCCCAGTAATTATACAACTTAGATACTCTCTAATGTTATATATTGATGTAGATGTTTGAACTATAAAAATTTTTTAAATATTCATAGTATTAGATATAATTTTAGCTAGAAAAACCACAAATGCTAGAAATTTCTCCATTCTTCTCTGTATTTATAAAAACTATGTCTTTATGCAAACATTATTTCTAGGCATCTATTTATTGTCTTCACCTAAACATTTATATAACATATCTATGCAGTGTTCGTAATAAATCATATGTTTTTCTTCAAGTAATACGATTTCTGTTTTTAATTCTGCGAATTGAAGTCGACGGTCGTTCATTCATGAAAGAATCAATGAAATATCATTTTAAATAATATTAATAGCACTATCGTCATTGCACACAATCGAAAGTACCTCTATTTATTTCTTTATGTGTAAAAGTATTTTTTTAAATATTCAATATGTTTAATAAATTTAAGTACTAAAATACACTAAATTACCTACAAGAAGAATTTGTCTTTTAGACTACCAATAATTATACGCAAAAAGTATTCAAATACTCCGAAATCTTTCTCTACATGATTACTGTATACTCCAGTATACCACGGTATATTGGATGCAAGAAATCAGGTTTCTATTTCGTACTTTAGTATTCATAAGCCTGTATTACTTCGGTTAAATTTTCAATATCTAATGTTGATTCTTAGAAGCGAGATTTTAATATCTTCTTTCATAAAATTTTCTGTAATTTCTAATATGAATCTTAGTTACTAAGACTTAGTTACTAATATATTCTTTAGTGTCCTAATTTTACCTAGTAATGATAGTTGTTTTCTTCGGCGGAACAAATACTCTCATGTTAGGTAATCTACCCTAAAGAAAAATCTATTGATTGATATGAACTACGATCTGTAGAACTTTCACTAAAGATCTGCCAGTTCTTATATTTTCATACTCTTCATTGATTATTCCCTGTATATATATTCTATCTGTTGAAAAGAAAAGTATCAAATTATTAATTATTTTAAGCTCTATTCATCAATAATTATTATTTAAATCCTCTCTAATATCTTCTGATATCATCATTTAATACTTTAATATTCTGACTGATCTCTTATTTTATTATTTTATTTCCAGTGAAATGTATTGCTGCATTCGAAATATATTTTTCTTTTTCACGTTTTTATTGCATATTTTTAATCTGAATTTTACGATAGAGTATATTCACCAATAACCGGGAACTTTAATTCTTAAACTTCTTTTCGTTGAATCACAATTGCTTGTTGCGCAAATAAAATTCTTATGACAAACTTAGTTTAAAGCATAAAACGTGTCACAGATTACAAAGTCGCGATGCATTGTGCACTTTTGAGAAACACATGAACTGATCTCTATTTCAAAGTAATATTAATACTGAATTCACCTATCATCATATATTTGTTGTAATTATTATGCAATGTTATGGTTATTCTGGTATAATTGCATGAATGACTTGATAAAATACTCTACAAGCATTAATTCAAGAAATGTGTTCTTAATTCAGTGCTAGTTAGACTGATTCCTTACATTCCCTACTTTCATGGCCATACTACGACTTCACCATAATAATAATATTGAACAGAAGAAGAAAAACAACAAAAATAATAACATTATTAATGAAGGAGCAAAATTGACTGATATAGTTGTGTACAATTTTTCAATTTTTAGAAATTAAAAAAATATGCTCCACTACAATACATACTTCCTACCATTACTCATAAACTGAAACAAATAATTTATCAATTAATATAAAAGTAAACTTTAAAGAATGGAGTAAATTCATGATTTCATCTACTGTATTATTTGAAAAGTAGATTTCACAATCATATATCAGATATAATGCATTATTATATAATAATAGATATGCATTATTAATTATATTTTTTAAACATAGGAAATTTATTTTTACTGTGAAAATAATTTTCAAATATAATTTTGTATATTGCAATGTAACTAGACTGAATAAAAAAGTTCAAGTATGAAAAATTTGTGCTTTAGAATTAATTTTATATTATAAAAAGACTTTGAAAAATTAATATTTATGACTAACATAAATGTTTAATTTGTTAAATATTTCATTTAATTAATTATATTTACATAGATAATTTTTGGTTCACATTAAAAAAGTATGAAAATTATAAATTAAAACTTACTACATATTTGTTATCAAATTTAACGAAGAAAATTCAAAATAAATAAATTATGCGTATTATTCAGAAAATTGTATAAATAAAATTACGTGAAATAAAATGACGAGAAATTATTTTTTAATATATGAATATTTTCAGATGGAAATGATATAATAATTATGAATAGTACGAAAATTATGAATACTTTAAAAAAATACTTTTATTCTATTACAAAATAACTTTGATATATCGTAATCATCATAATTATAATTAATAATTCTTGAAATTTATTTTATTAATATTCGTTCTTAAATAACATTTTAGAAAAATATATTTATAAAATTATATTAAAATTCAACAGATTTTATTTGAAATATATTGTTTAATTATATTTTTGATAATTGATAACAATAAAGATGTTCATTTATTATCGAAAAAAAAATTTTATGAACATCTACATTTAAAATATAAACCAGAGTATATCTACATATATATTGAAATACTTGATATGTATTATATATTTTATTCAACTTTTTGTCGAGGAATTTTTAATTTGTTGTATTTTATATGATTTTGCAAAAAGTGAAAAAAAATTATACGTATATTCAAAGTTAGTTCAAAGAATGTTTGTACTTATGAATGACTGTTTATTCAACTTCTAATAAATTGTACATATTTTTCTATTTGAAAACCAAATCAGAAATTCGAGCATATATTCATATTCATTTATAAGTTGTGATATTCAGTCGTGTATCTATACAGTACCTGCGAATGTATCGGGTCACAATTAGTCCCATATAACATGTATTGCATACATACTTATAAATTTTTTTACTGGAAGCTTTAAACATCGAAAAATACATATATGTGCAATTTTATTTGATTGAAAAATTAAAAATTTTTTCGATATTTTCAGGCACCAAATGCGAAAAAATCGAGAAAATATTTTCAAATATAAATAACCTCTTTAATCTAAAATACTCAGTTAATTAAAAAATGATATAAATCGGATATAGTGACATAATGGTGGATATATGAAGAAATCTTGTCCCAAGTGCGAAGTAGTAATCCACTTATAAATCTGATAAACCGACGAGTGATCAGGATTGAACTAGTTTATTAACTGTTAATTTTAGCCTAAACAAAGGAAATTTAACCTGTGATAAATACTATATTTATTGGCAAATAATATGGATTGGAATTACCATAATACGAGCCAATCAACTCGAGATGTTAGATACTGTAACCTATCACTTAAACAAGAATATTAAAACACCTATAAAAATTAAATAACGCTTCACTGCTCTTTCTTTAATAAAGATTATAAAGAAAAATCAAATGGAATATCACATTTACATCTTTTTATCTGCTTATATATGTCCTCTGGTAGCATTTGAAAAATGATCTCGATTGATTTACATGTAACATAATACTCCTATTTTTATGAAGAAAATCGATTTCTTATTTTTATTAAGAATAAAGTATTTATTTCAACATTCTACGTATCTAAAAAATAAATTTATTTGTGAAATTAGTAGATGAAAATCATTTAAATCTTAAGGTAACTAAATCTAAACAATTAAAAAATTTTTTTAAATATAAAAAATACTTATTATTAAACTAAATCTGAAAATAAGAATAACGCAGAATTTTCAATAGAAAAAATGATGATTAAGAAAACTAAAATATTCAATTTTTTTATATTCTTGTAATTCTTAGTATTACTTTTTTATATTGTTTTTCTAATTTTCACGTAAATCAAGCTTCCCTTTATTTAAAAATGGTTGAGATTTATATTAGCCTTTTCTCAGGCATATTATTATCTTTAAGTATCTTTCTATGATATTCTATAAATTATTTATTACGATTAATAATTTCTTTTTTATAACATAATTTAATTTATTAATGGTTTGGTATTTTTTCAAGATGGTTTGAGAGTTTTTCATAAAGTATCAAGAATTATCAAGAATGGAATAAGTAAGTTCTTTACTCAAAAAAATAAAAAATCAAACATATTTGATTCTGGAATCAAATATTATTTCAGCGCTTTTAAACATAGCGTTATCCATTTATTTATTTTTTTGTAAATAATTTAGTGAACTTAGTAATATAAAAAATAGCATTTTTAAAAATAAAGTTAAAAGTAATTTAAGTATTAAAATCTGTCAATAATTTATATATTAATTCATGATCTTAATGTAAAAATTACAGAATTTAATTCATGGTCAATTATACGTGTATTACATGATCTATTTAGATTTTAGGCTGACCTAAAAAGTTATGCAAGCATACAAATGAAATTTATTTAAAGGCTTTTGTAATAAGAAAATATATGAAAAATGTGATATTATCTTTCAGAAAATTTTTTCAGATTTATAAATAGATTTATAGTGAAACTATATTAATCTTATTCAATTGAATCATTTTAAATTAATTTCAGAAATATATTATTTTTTCTCTTATTGAACGATAGTTCACAGTCACTTATAAGATAACTTTTAAAAGTCTTATAAAAAATAATTCATATGAATAATTAATAATGATTTAATCATTTTTAATTTAAAAAATAAAAAAATATGAAAATAAAATAATTTATCATATATTTGAATTACTGATCATTTCTAAATATCATTATATAAATAAAACATGATTTTTAGATAATTAGACAATAAAACAAATACAACAAACACCTTAATATCAGAAAAAATATTTTACTAAATAATGATTTAAAATAGTATAAGATTAATTTTATGTATTCAAAAGCAATGTATTAATTACAAGAACAAATAGTAATTATATGAGAAATATTTTCAATTTAATGTAATGTTTATAATTTGAACTTCAGATTCAGAATTTCAGATAATTTATTGCGATTGTCAAATTGTTTTGTTTTAATTCTCTTGAAAGATATTTGAAATAAATAATGTCAATATTAAAATAGTTCAAAACAAATAAATTTTCACTCTAAATTTATGTTAAAAATATATTTACTATATAAAAAAGAAGTTTATTTAAAAATAGAAATAAAATTTGTTAGAAGTTTTCGGTATACTTATGTTACAGGTATATTTTTAATGCAATATGATTAAATTACTTAAAACTAATTATTGTCATGAATTAAATGTTAAAAAACAAAATAATTTTATATTGACATAAATGTACTTTTAAGATAAATATAAACGTTAAAAATGATTAATTGATAACTTTTTATTCAATTAGCACTAATTGTTCAAGGCTATAATCATAATCTATAGAAATAAATTATTTTCCAAGAAACTAATGTGTACAGCATAATTTATAATTGATGTATTTCAAAAGTAATTAGTTTTTACTCAGTTTGAAAATTTTATTACCCTAAAAAACTGCTGATCTATTATTTTGTAATTCTGCATCTCTATTAACGCAATTTAATATAGTTAGTTACGTGTTAAAAACTCTAATGATCTGAATCTAAAATGGAATTGACTCTCAATTACACTAATTAAATGGATTATTTGACTTCAACATATAAAATATGAATTATTTTTTAATACAAAATTGTTTATTACATTTTTCGAATTATTGATTCTGATTTTAATAACTACTTTTGTTTTACATGTACACACATATATATATATAATAGCTCTTGAAAATTAATTTTATCTTTAACTTATCAAAATTTTAGAATATTATAACACTGTATCACAGTAAATTATTTCAAATATAAGTCTTAAAAATTTTTATTATAAGTATCCGAAAATATTTATTTATTGATTTTTAAAATATGTACATTATTGAATTCAATATTATATATAGACAATTATTAGATATTTAAAAATTACATTATTAGTTGACTACATAAATAACAAAAATAGAAAGGTTTCTGAAAACATTTTTATTTTTTTGACCTTCTAAAACAATTACGAATGAAACATAAATTTAATTAATCGTATATAAGTAACGTAGATTTATAGTACCTTATTTATAGTATTATCAACATAAAATTTTAAAATACACATTAATAATATTTATAGGCCTTCAAGAAAATTCTTTTCTAGAATACTAGAATATTCCTCGAGAAATAATCTAAAAAACTTGTTTATTATATCATAATATTAGAATATTAGAAAACATTATAGTTTTGAATGCCCTGAATTCACATTCATTTAAAAATATTTATCAATGATCATTTAACTTATTAATTTAAACAATAAGACATTCATATTTATAAAATGATTTCAAAAAGTATTTAATAAATTTTTCGATCGCTATGAGCTTGTAAAAATGTTTAAAGGTAAATTATGTTTAAATTATGTTTAAATAATTGTGTATGTGTATAAATTGATTGAATATATTGTGTGAATATATATATTGCTAAATTGAATATAAAAAATATTTTTTATATTGAAGTTATCAATCTTGATTTTATTAATTGTATTAAAAGTAAATATATAATAACCGTCCATTGTTTATGGAACCTTGATATAAATTATGTACATTACTAAATAATTTAAATCTACAATATTAGAGAACTTTGATCAAAATGTGCAACACAATCAATTGTTTATCAAAACAAGAAAAAGATTTTAGAAAGCTAAAGTAAACTTTTATGGCCTAAATAATTTAAGTAGAATATTCTTGTATTCGAATTTCAATATTCTTATAGTGAAGAAATTCATGAACATTGAACTGAATTAGTTATAAAAACAAAAAAATTTCAACATAAAATAGTACGCATACCTTGTCATCTAACTTAGAATAAAAATGATAATAATAATAAATCAGAGCTTTATTATTACATACAACGAATAAGGATACGTACGTTTTAAATAACGACAATTATTCTGATTCAAAGGTTCAAAGTACGCATTCACACATATGGTCCCACAACTTGTAAATACAATTTTACGTTAAGACAAGGCATACCAAAGCTCAGGCATTGACACAGAGAAAACAGTGGATTGTGTAGACAAAAAATACCACATCGCTGAAGTATCTGACGATAGCTGTAAGAAAACGTGAGTTAGTGAGTGAGAAAAAGTGAATTGTTACTGTTACGCAAACCACGTACACAAACTTTTAAGTGAAACTGGTTTTAACTGGTTGTTGTCGCTTCGATCTGGACTCATCAGATAGACGACACCCATCACGACAATGTAAACGCTTTCTGCATGTGCATGCAAGAATGAGGCAGTTTAATGAATCTAATCTGATAGGACGCTTTTTCGTCCTAATTGCTTAATAATTTCTAGGACCGTCTATTACTTTTCTCACGATATGTATCGGGTGCTCGTGATTGACGATTATTTCGTTTCTTGCTATTTCTCGACTTATCTTAATGTCTGCAGATCCGATTACACGTACAGATATGATTGTAATGAGTTCCACGTTTCTTAAAGATTTCAGCGTAACAATCATCAAATATACACGCACCGCTAATCTACCATCCTGATAAAATTGTTAAAATACTAAATTTCGTGTACATTTAAATAGATTAGCTTTTTATTTAATTACAGTCGTATATATTCATAAAAATTTTTACAATGTTCTTTGATTATTTTAAAAAATTCAATACAAATTTCTTATAAGTTTCTTTTTTATTTATGTAAAAAATTCTTTATAATAACAATTAGCTATTATTTATAAGTTACGTATATTTTCTTGTGTTATTCTATTTTCAGAGAAACTTTTATACTCTAAAATATTTTTAATGTACTGATTATATTGAGTATTTATTAAATATTTACTATTGTACACATAGTGAAATATATATAGTAAATAATATTCGTATGTAATATTTTATTAAATTTCACTCCCATAAGAAAGACATGTTTTTATAAATAAAATTTATAATAATAGAAAATTAATAATAAAATCGGTAAAGCTAATTAAACTGATATGAATATTATGTAAGTGTTAATTATAAAACTTATAAAAAAATAATACTAATTTGTATGAATTAATTACTATAAATCAGTTAAAAGTTACAATTAATGAAATATGAATGTTCAAAATGTTCAAATTAAAAAACTAAAAATGTATATATTAGTACAATTGAAGAACGATTTATTGAGCCATGAATAGTTAAACATTTTTCTAAATAATATCTTTTTTATTAAATATTTTTCATTAATTTTGTATAAAATGTAAAAATTATGAATATTTATAATAATACTTAATAAGTATTATTATACTTATTAAGTATTATTATAAATAATACTTGAAAATAATACTTATACTAAACAAATATTAAAAGAAATTTTATTTCTTAATATCCATACATAGTTATAAAAGTTTTAAGTCAACATTATGAAAATTTTATTTTTATTAGATAATATATTTTTATATTAGATATATTTATATATAGATTTTTATATTAGATAAATGACTTTTATTAGATAAATTATTATTAGATCAACTATATTTATTCAGTTAGGATATTTTAATATAATTTCGTTATGATATTTCTGGTTTCTAAGTTATTCCCTATCATCATCATCATCATCATCATCATCATCATCATCATCAAAAACAACAACAACAACTTCATCGAATATAAAAGCATTATGATATTGGTTAAAATTAAAAAATATTAATTTTCTGTTTTTAGTGTCATTATATATTTGTTAATTGTTAAATATCTTGTTATTATTAAAATGTAATATTACATGAACTCTTTAATATCCTTAGCCCTAAAAAAATATAATACAATTTTCAAAAGACTATTATAATAATAAATATTTTAAATCATTATATTGAATTTTAACTATTATTTAACTATTATTTAAAAAATAAAATAGACATAACATTTTTCGTTATTTACATTTTCATAAATCGGATTGTAATGAAAAATCATTGCATTCTTAGTCCCAGTTAACATTTCGTAGCGAACCCAAAATATTATGTACTTTACATGTAGAAAGTTTGAATATTTTATGACAAAAGAAATTTGAGCGAGTTCTTCGAAAAATTGTTGTTTTATTGTGCTCAATTTTTCTTTTTTCAGTATCCTCAGTAGTATATATTATATCCTCACGGTATATAATATATACTTTCTTGTATGCTGCAATGCATTTTTGCTTTTTAGGAAATGAAAAAATATAATACGTTTAATGAGCAATAAATGAATAAATTGTAGGATTATCTCTCAGAAAAAAGTATGTATACATTTAAAAAAAGACTAAATTTATAAATTTAATAAAGTTTATAATTTACTTTATAATTTTAGTTAATTATAAACATTATAGGATTATCTTTAATTCAGTTTATTTTAGAGTTATTAAGTAACATTTTAACTAAATAATTTAAATCTATTTGTTCATTTATTTTCTGTTATACAATAGTAAATAAAATTAAAAGAGCAAACTTATATAAAAAGAAAATAGGTAGAATTTAGTTTTATATATTTTGTTTTATATATTTAATTTTCATGACTAATATATTTCATTATATTTTATAAATAAAATTAGATGAATAAAAAGTTAAAATTTAATTTTTTTTATTTTTCTGGTTAAATTAATTTTTAAGTTTTATTAAAATTATAATATTTTTCAACTTGATACTTACTTGTACAAGAATCAAAAGCCAATATTATTTTTATGGCAAAATAAATGTTTTCATACAATTAGATTTATATGAACAGATATATTATTAATTAAGGTTTATATAAACAATTAATACAATACAACATTATTTCATTATCTACTGACTTGCTTGACACTCGATTAAATATATAACTATTCAAATTAAATTTCTTAAATTTACACTACGAAAACATTAAGTACAGTAGAAGCATATTTCTAAAATTTAACAAAGGCTACTATTTCATTGAAACTACTAATATAATCAGATTGATCTGGCTAATCTTCAGGCAACTAAAATTAATCTATATCTGGTTAATTTTCTTTATTTACAAAGATGACGTACTCAAATAGCTATAAGTTAGTTTGAGCAAAAGCTTCGATGCGAACAATTACGCTATACCACGTGTATAAGATTCGGCAGAGATAAAAGTATATTAATGATTCTTGATTGTTTTTTCCATAACAATAACAAGTATTCTAAATCGTTTAAATTGATATAATTAACAGATCAATCCTCTCAAAAAATCCTTTGGTGACACGCATTAATACATCCATGTATACAAAATCTTAATTATTGATAAAGTCGGTAAATATTTTTCTGTCTAATCTACGCCATATTAAAGTAACCGTGATATTGTTTTGTTGATTAGGAAAAGTAAATTTCTAAATCATTCAAACGAATCGACTTCTTTAAAAAAAATTAAACCAGTAAAAAAATTTAATAAACGAAAACCATTTAACATCAGATTACTGTTGATGTTTACAGTGGGCTGACAGAGCAATTTTAGTAATTAAAGATAATTAAATAAATCTCTAATATATTTTTATTGATTTTATCATTGTATCAAGGCAGGAGTCAAGTCAAAAGATTTCGTTAACAGTTCTAAGTATTGGAAATGATATTTTATAAATTGTTCGATATTTTAGTATACAGTAAGTTTACTATACAATTTAGTATACAGAAAAATAAAAAGGCCGAGAAAGGGGTTCCTCCGAATTCTCAACTAGTCCTCAATTCCTTTGAGAAGGACGAATTGGCAGTCATTACGACGAGGGGTTCATTGAAAATATGTTTAATATTCTATTCATCTTGAATAGGACAAAAGACGCATTATTTTGTATAAATTATCCCATAGCGGTTGCTAAAAGTGACGATGTTTAGTCCAGTGTCATCTCACCTTCATGGAGGTAAATATTGTGCGTCCTTCGAAAAGTTCTGAGGCCTTTCTTAAGATTTTGGGAACAGCCTTGATGCTCCACTGAAGTATACTGATAGTAGTTTTCCCCCCTTCTCGTTTTGTGATGGGCGGCATATTTGTCATGTAAGTCCTGAGCTTCCAACGATATAACGTGTGCCAGAATAGTGTATATCGGTGTTTATCCAACTGTATTTATTCAATTATAATCACAGTTTTGCTTTTGACTTTCTCCATAAAGTGTTATATAATATAAAACTTATTAATTTTTATTTCTACATTAGCATTTTAAATATAAAAATACATATAAAAATGTAACAAAATAAAATATTTTTCATTACAAAACTTGTCTTTTCGTAAAGCTTTACTAATAAGTACCACATATGAAATTTTTATGTTATTTAATGATTATCTTGTCTAATAATCGATCACGAAACGAAAAATATCTCAAAGTTATAATGTATAATTTGCCATTTTTTTAATTATTGAACGAAGAACTTAAAATAATAAGAATTTATTGATTTCTTTGAAAATAATAAACTACAAATAAGTTATGTAAATTAATGATATTTTCGGCATTAAAACAACTGAAAAAATTGCATATAATACTGCATTACAGCTGATAATCGAAATACATTCAATGAATAGTGATTTTTATAAGATTGCTATACGGTATAATAGGAAATAGTTAGGAAAAATCATTACAATAATTGAATAGGTTCAAAATAATTATGACATTTATTATTTTTAATAATTCTAACATCGTAAACATAATATAATATAGATACAACTATAATTATAACTTTAATGGTGTTAGAATATTTAGAGGTTTCACAAACAACAAAGTGCAATATTATTTTTCAGCAAAAGATATATATATATATAATTATACTATTAAAAAAAACTTCTTTTATTACTTTTAGTTTTTTATGGAATTAATAAAAATTATTCATCTAAAAATTAGTATGAAATTATAAATAATATATAAAACAGAAGTAAAGTCAAGAAAATAAAAGATATCTTCATTCCAGAAAAAATGTATGGAAGTTATAATTCTTATTAAATTATATATAATTAAAAATTATAAAATCATAATTTTTATGTCTCCACAGGCAGTAATGTTTATTATAAATAATAAATCTTAAAACTTTTTTATAAATTATTTTAATCGTTATTACATTTTTATAAAATAATTTCTAAATAAAAATGTGCAGCTAATAACAATGATAAAAAACGAAACTAACGATAACATTTTAAAAATAGCCTTTATACATTATAATATATCATAATTTATTAAATAACAAAACTTTGATAATAGATCAAACATTGTATTTTGATTAAATTGATTAAAAAATATATAAATTTATAATATTTGTGCATGTTTACATACTATATTATTATAATTTTACAGAAATATATTCAAATACATGCAGAATTGCTAGTTTTTTTTAAATATTTGGTATTATTACTAAATATATAAAAAGATTTCTTATTATACATTTATATAATATCTATGATTACATATATAAGTCCATAGTTTAGTTTTAATATGTTAAAAAAATATATTTTTATCAAAAAATAGTAACAATCAATAACAACGATAATTCATAAATGTTAAACTATTAACAATTATATAATATAAGTTTACAATTTCTTGTTTATAAATATGTAAAATAAAAAACAATTCATTAAGTATCAAAAATGTAAAACAATTTTTATGACTATGTGTTAAATTTTATTTACAGTAGTAAAATAAGTATTTCATACATCTATTTTTTTGAATATGAATTTTTTATATATAATTTTAAATAGACTATTATTTATTACCTTTTTCTTGAAATACACTAGCTTTTAAATTTTCAGTTTTTTTAATAATATTAAATTTACTTGTTAGAATATTTTGAATGTAATAAATAAACTATATTTAATATTCAATTTACTGTAAATTATAAAGAATATTTCGAAGAATTTAAAACAGTGTTTTTTAACCTATGCATGACCTATAATAACATATAATAATAACATATAATATACTTAATATAAATGATATTCTTGGTTAAAATTCTGAAGTCTTGAAATTATAAAAAAAATAACAGATGGACTATTAATCATTAATATTTTGAAAAGCGTTTTTTAGTAAGTAAAAGATAGAAAAACATATGTTTCATAAAATTGTATGGTTTACATTTACAAAAAATCCCTTAAATATTATAATATTAAATATACATTTAATATTTAACATATACACCTATAAGTATATAAATATTCAAAACTATATATGTTTGTTTTGCTCTCGATCTTTTTCAGAATTTCTAAATTTGCTGTCAAAAACATATAATGAATTCGACATTACATTTACATTCATTTCAGTTTGATATTGTCTTCTTCGTCTAATATATTTAGCCACAAATGGGAAAAATAAATCTGGATCTAGCTGATCATTATGATTATTGGATATTATACGACTTAAATAACTTATTATAATTCCAATTATTATTGTAATTGTGAAACCAATTGCACTGTACCACATATATGATATACGGTATAAATAAAAATAGGAAGATGTGCTCCTAAAAAATATAAAATATTAACATAAAGATAAATGAAACATTGAAATTGAATAAGCATTATATAATAAACCAATATTCAATTTTAATCAATTTAAAAAAATAGAAGTTATAAATAAAATATATAAAAGGATATTATGGAATATAGAAATTTAATAACTACTATAAACAAATATCTAATGAATTAATTAATACTATAAATGAACAATACATTTGTAATAGCAAGTTAAGAAATGTACATACTTGTATATAATTTTTTTATAATTTTTATTAAAACTAAATATAATGGACTGATTTACAGCCCCGTTTTTGATTCAAGATATTATTACGTAAAATAGATATTATCTACTTCGTATGTGTAGGCACACTATAGCTAGATTAGAAGTCAGATATATGTTTCTTGGGAGATGCTCTATTATTAACGAATGTTGCAATGAAAGTGACTGAAGTAAAATGAAAGTAGGTTCAGGCAGAAGAGCAGCAAATGAAGTGAAGTGTCGATTGTATTGTGGATTTGTTTTAAAAATTAAAAATTGTTTATTAAGGTCAGTGTAATGATAGATCTTCAATCTTAGAGGCCACTTAACATATGTAAAGTTTTAATCTTCTTTCACAGAAGAAATTTCAGTAAGGGTTGAAGAAAAATATGCTATTTATTGTATTGTTACAAGAATAATTGTTTTTGTTTTCTTTATCATCCATGGTATCCACATTATATACAGTAGGTATCTTCTTTTGCATCTGCAAAACATTCTCGTACTCCCAGAAAAAAAATGATAATTAGTTGAAAATGTTACTTACTTTCTATAACTTTTAATATTTTAAGAAAATTGAAGAAATACAACAAAATAATAATTTTTTTCTAAGTATTCACTGAAATTTTATCTGTTAAGTAACATTAAAACTGTGAAGTAGATGTATAGAATTGAAGAAGATAAAACTTAAATTTTGTAATATAATAGCACCTAGTACCAGAAACTGGTCAAACGTTTACATCAATATAATTAGTGAAATAAAAAATTGTTAGACTTAAACATATATTTACTAACTTATCTGTTTTATCATAGTTTTTAATAATATTGAAATGCTAAAAAAATGTTTAATTTTTCTGATAAATAAATAATAAATTCAACTAATAAATTTTTATATTTACACACGCACACACACGCACACAATATATAGTTAAAATTAAACTTACATAGGTGTTATTAATAACTCTGTTAGAGAAAGGGATGAATTGAAACTAAATTCCATTTGAAATTTCGTATCACAGTCTTCAACAGAAACTGGTAAAGTTGGTGTCATTGGTCTAGGTTGACCAAAAGCAATCCACAGCATAATACAAAGAGAAGTTAGAACTCCACTGATAGCACCAATTTGATTAGCAAACTCAACTAACATTCCTAAAGTAAAAATACCAAGTAATGGACCACCAACAACTCCAAAAATTGTTAAACTTGCCTATAATAAAAACAAAGTATATTAATAACCTTAATATTATATTACATAATATTCACGTGCACTTTTAGTGAAAATATTTTAAAAGATATTTTCAAAAATATTACTAAAATATTTCACAAAGCATATGTGTGTAAAAAACGTTAAACTTATTCATGAATGCTAATGCTAAAAAATTTCTTCAAATGTTTGCAGAATATGTTACAATATAGATATAAATAAAAATGTTTAATATATACATTTATAAAAGCTAATATATATTAAAATTTAATATATATTAAATGTTTGTTTATATAAATGCTAATATATTTCACATTTTTTAAATATAAGTTGTTATTATACATAACTTAAGATTAGACTTAATTTTTAAAGCATTCCTTTAGATATAAAAATAAAATACCTGTAGTACACCTCCCAATAATTGTGCAGCAAAAGATAACGCAAGACATGCAATTCCAAACATTAATACTAATAATTTGCTTAAAACTATAGATTTAGACTCGGAAAATTCATTTCCAGTATATTTTGTATATATTGGTTTTACGTAGTCTTCTAATGTCACAGCTGCTAAAGAATTTAAACCAGCTGATATTGTACTTAAGCCAGCGCTAAAAATTCCTAATAATAGTAAACATGTAAATAAAGTTAGAAAATGCTAAAATTAAAAATTGATTTTTGATCATGTAAAGTACATTAAAAATGCATGCCAGCATATGCATACACATGCATGTACGCATGTACAGATTTTGAATTTAATATTAAATATATCTTCATAAATATTATAGGCATAGATTTTCTTCAAAAAGTAGACAAACCAGCTACAAATAATCCTGGTAGTCCTGGTAAATCAGATAATACATCCATAATGTAAAGGGGCATCAACATGTCAGGTGATGATATTCTTCCACTAGTTTTTGGATCACAATTATAATAATGACTATAAAGAGCAAGACCAGAAAAGCATGTTGTAACAGAAAGTAAGGTCAGAATTGGCCAGTTTAACCATAAAGCTAACCTTGCAGATTTCACATTTCTAAAATTAAAAATGTACTTAGTTTAATATTAAATAAATAAATGAAATTTTAAATACCAATATAAAATTTTTCATAAACATAAAAGAATTCATAAAGATTATACAAGTAATTTAGTATATATTAAAATCTTTTTTATTATGTTAGAAACTGTAAATTTTAGAATCTTAATATGGATTAAGTATTTCATTACAATTATAAAAAATTATAGTAATATATAAAAATACTTATTAACTACATCCTTCACCTTAAAGTCATCATGCGTTGCACTTGCACTTGATTAACACCAAAAAGGGATAAAAAAGTAAATAATCCTCCAATAATAAGACCCCACCAAGTATGACGAATTGTAGGATCAAGTGATATACTGTCAAGTTTAGAAATTAACAATATATCAGTTAATGATGTATAACATTATAAAGAAAGTTTACATTATTTAAATTATATGTGTTGCTAATATGCATATACAAAATTATATATCAAATTCTGCTTTTGATGTACAAAATTGTGTCAATTAGTATATTTATAATATACTAAAAATTATTAATTATTTCTTTACAACTGTTTATTTTATAATATAATAATTATTAAAAATATAATTATTTATTCATGACTATTTCTTTATTAATCTACATATCTTAACTTATTACCTATAAATCGTTTTAAAATTTTTTAAAACCTATAAAAAATTTTTAAGAATAAATTGAAATATAAATTTTTTAAAATTATTTCTTTAGTAAATTTAAAAATTTGAAAGCTTTTCAAACTTTGAAATAATTATATATTAAATTATACATACTTATCAAATTGAATTCTTCCTCCATTTAATGCAATATGCCAAATTTCAGTCAAACTACCAACTTTGTGGGCAGCTGTGGCAATGACAATAAATATTGAGACGAACATTAAAATTCCTTGAAAGACATCAGTCACTAATACAGCCTTAATACCACCTATAGTAGAGTAAAATGCACAAACCAAACCTACAGCAACTATGCTCCAAACCTTTGATAAACCAGTTGTTGCTTCAAGGGCCAATGCTGGTGCATATAAAACTACACCTGAGTATAAAAGCAGTTGAATCCAGGATGCAAAACTAGCTGCTAAACGTGCTCCATAACCAAATCTCTTTTCTAAATACTACAATTAAAAAAATATTGATATGATATATTAGTTGCTTTATAAATATAACAGTACATTTTGTATAATATATACCTCATATGCACTTATAGCTCCAAGATTGAAAAAAATAGGCAGAAAACCATAACAAATAATAGGTGTACCTATCAAGTATGATATATTAATAACCATAAACTGTGTGCCATAAGTATAATTTTCAGCTGAAACTCCTAATAATGTAATTGCTGACATAAAAGATACCATGAGTGCTATACCAACTGGAACAACACCCATCGACTTATTTGCAGAAAAATATTCCTACAATATTAATTGTGTTTTATTCTTCTCTAATACATATTACTACACTATTAGGTATGATTATTGTAAATATAAAATTGGCATTATATATATCATTTTAATAAGAAAATACCTGAGTAGTTTTTTGTCTGCCTCCAGAAAATCTATAATAAATGCCAATTCCTACACTTATGCACATTGTTGCTAAGATAACAGAGTAATCAATCCATCCTAATGTTGCTGTTTCCATGTTCACTATCTTAATGTAAAAGTATTTTTAATGCATATATATATATATATCTCAAATTAACTTTTATTGATCTTTTAAAAACAAATAAATACAAATGAAAAAATTAAGCAATTTAAAAATTTTATAGATGTTTTATTATATACCTTTAATTAAAAATAATGTTGATTAATAGTTAAAAAATAGAAATTAATCTAATTTTTCAAAAGAATAAGTATACAGTTATTACATAATATTTGATGCTTATCGTGAATTAAAAAATTTTGCTAAAAAATATTTTACAATATTAATATACATATACAATAAATTATTATTTTCTATAATTTATTTAAACACGTAATTATAGAGAATAATTTTTTAAATTAATTATAATTTAAAACTAATACAACATTTTAATTTTTTAATTTTTATATTAAATATTTTAAAATATCTAATTAATTTATCTATAATATCCTTCATAATAGTTCCCATTTTTATTAATGTTTCACAGATACCATATTGGTATTTAACAACTAATCATATAATAAATACTATTTTTAAATTAAAGATATATATAAGACTGAAATTAAAATAATAATTAAAATAATAATAGAACGCATCATCTCTACCATTCTTTATATAAATAATTATAATTTTATATTTTTGTAAAGGAAAACGATAATCAAGTAAGCATTTACATAGTCAGAATCAAAGTAATAAAAGATTTTTATATGCAAAAGTTCAGATAATCATTTTTTTAATTAAATACTAAAATTTTTCCTTTTTGTGTAAATTTAATAAAAAAGAATATAAAAAACACATAATCACTATTTTTATTCTAAATTCAAGAATTCAGTTTTGTTATTTTAAATTTTTCAATCCTATCTTTTTTTACTATCTAAGATATAAAACCATTTTAAAAAATGTTATAAAAATCTTTGACATACAGTATATTCTTGTAAAATAAGAAATAATATTATTAAAAAGAAATAATGTAAATAGACATTTTATTTAGCATGTATAATCTAAAGTATTTAATTCAAGTTTTGAAAATATATAATATTAATATAAAATATCTAAACATTTTTTTAATTTACTAAAGAATTTACTAAATTATAAGCTTTGCATCATTCTTCATATAAAATGTCATTATATAATTTATTTAAAATATTTTAAAATATATTTAAATTAATTCAAAATTTTAATGAAAAGGACATTATGAACTATCGTATATTATTTTTTCAGCTTACATGGTTATTTTTCAATATTTATACGTTGATTTGTCAAGTGTTCATGGCTACCACAATTACACATAATATTTTAATAGTTCCAGTACTATGAATTCGTTTTTTTGATGATGAATAGAAATTTACATGGAAATTACAAGTTTCATTCATAATGTTGTGAAATACATTGACGCGAGCGCATAATAAAACAAAGTTAAATATTTTATTCATTATTAAAATTGTTTTCAAATTTTTTTATTCTATACTTACTTAAAATTTGCAAACCTAAATTCGATTGAATTGTTAAGTATTTTAAGTTTGATTATTTTATTCACTCAAATATAAGACAATGCATTCGCTTTATTACATTACTGTACAAACCCAACAATCATTTTTAAAAGCGTACTCGTGTTTACGGAAACACCTCTAATCATCCACTCCCGCAACTTTTAGTAACTCGACCTCTTCTTATTTATTTATTATTTTACTATATATATTAGATATTGCTCGAAAAGAGATATTACAGCTCTTATTTGGTCTAACTTATGACTCTACTTCTAACCTAAAAACTGTTTGCTTGCCTGTGATTGTAAGATAAGAATTATAGCCAGTATTATGGCTCAGGTTGTACAAATTTATATTGACCTGGAAGTCTGACTTCTGACTTCTGACGTCTAAAAGTTTATCAACTTTGACCGACTCTTCCTATTAAACACTAATAAAAAAAGGCCATTATCATAAAAAATAATAGTTATTGTTGTATAAATTGCATTTTATTTTTCATTTTTTTTAAAACTAAATTACTTTAAGTAAAAGTTTGAATAAATATAACTTTTTAGGTTTCATACAGATCATTTTTAATATTTTATAAATCTATAATTAAATTATCATTATATTCTGAATTTTTTATGTAAAATATTATTTTAATTTTGAAAAAATTTTTTCATAAAAAATAGTAATAATTTTAGAAACCTTTATAATACTAATCTATATTATGAAATATAAATATTAATGTTTAGCCGTTTGATATTATGGCTTCTGACGGTTTTTATAGTATTAATGTATTACATGAGAAATTTTTTAAATTATGAATGAAGATGAAAATGTTTATTTAACCACTGAATAAGAGGAATAATTTAAATAAAAATTCTTATTATTATCTAGTAACAATATTATATAACATCTTAAAGCAAATATTGCGAATCATCCTCAAGAAACTTTGTTTAAATGGCGATAGTAGTATTCTTTTACATGGAATAGTGGTATGAAGAATTAAGTACACATGATTCCTTATTTTTCATTTTCAATCAGGATTTGTAGTGTACTGTAGAACCTAGTACAATTTATTACTTTATTTCGTTATCTATTTTGGTAGTAACATATGTACTAACATATTTTGAATATTCTGATTAAGAATTTGCTTTATAATAAATAGAACTGAATCTGTCGTTGCATTGTCTAAAAATAGGTTTTGAAAACAATATTTTTTCTATTTCTATGAACGTTCTTTTACACTATTTCTTTATTTTGTTTTTTGAATACTGTAAGCATCGCATCGTAAAATTTTTGTAAAACATTTAATTCATCAGCCATACATTTTTCTGTAAAACTAACAAAAAATGTTTTAAAAATTGTTATTCTACAAAATTATAACATGAAAAAACAGTACAATAACAAACACTAATTTTTCTAAATGATGATTATGAAGAATACATTATATTAATTATCATAATTAGAAATTTGCTTTTACTGAAAGAAGATACGTGGCTGATATTTCTATAAAAGTATTGTTATAAATTAAAAAAATTTCCAAACCATAAAGAAAATAAAAATATATGTTATTTTCTAATTTTGCATAGTTTTATACAGTTTAGTTCATTTTTTAATATTCTTTATTTCTATTTTACATCATTTCGACATCATATAATGTGCGGCAAATAAATAATTTTGTAGCTAGAAACAGTAATTTATCAAAATCATACTCTAATAAAATATCTTTTGCAGAAACCTGGATATTTTATGTATTTAGTAAATTGATAAAAATTAATATGCTTAATAATTCATTTTAATGTTTAACTGTTCACCTATTTTGCAGCTATTTGTTAACAGTCTTTTTCAAACCAATAAAACAATTTATAATATATAAGTATATATATATCATCATTATCCAAAGTAAAGAAATATTTTAATTTACATATGAAAAAACCATGTTTGAATTAGAGATTATTTATGTTTTAAAAAATAACTTATCGCGTGTAAGATTTCGAAAGAATTTTAAATCTAAAAGAACATTTATAATTTTTTTATACTTCAAAAATAGCGATACATATATCAGGTTATAACTTGTAATTATTTAATTAAATATTTATTGTTGACATTGTTATAATTTTATTTGTTAAGAATCTTGAAAGATTTCTATTTTATACAGCTCTTAGCATCTGTTGTGTTTTGAAACAGGTAAAAAAGAAGTCGACTAGAAACGTTATAAAAGTAAACATGTTAAAATCTTACTGTTAAAATCTCACATTACTTATTTTACATAAACAAAAAATTCGAAATGTAAATAATAATTATTTTAATTAAAATCAAATTTTAATTAAAATTTATTTTAGCGCAATTATATCTATTTTTTATATGAAAATTCATTGTTATACCACATTTTTCATAAAAGTAACTTATTACAAAATACTTATTATAATAAATTTATTTTATATACCAATTTTTTCTATAAATTTTATAAATTGCAAAAACAAAAACAATTTATCTGTATGTACAATTTATCTCTTTATATGTAAATTTGATAATTATCAGTAAATAAACAAAATAAATTTCAAACAAAATGATGACTGCTGACGGTTAAGTTTTCGATTTTCGTGAAAAAAACACCGATTTTTAAAAGAAATTAAAATACAAGTTAAAAAAATTAATTCTATGACAAAAGATTAGCATTTTGTATTACAAAGAAACACTCGAAATTTCAGATTAATCCATTGAACTATTTTTGAAAAATCTGTGTGTTCGACTTTGAAAATACTGTTTTCTGAAAAACATTTTTTAAATATTTAGTAATGCTTATGTACAATTAAAAAGTATATTCTATAACAGAATCATTTGTTTGAATTGGATTATCGTGAATATTTAATGGTATATTCTCTAAATGTTAAACATTTTATCAAAACAAAACCAAAAACAATAAATCTAGAAAATATTTAAACTAAAATTTACTAATTTATATGGAACATTAAACTACCGCAGAAAAAATGCTATATCGTAGCATTTTGTGAAACAAGAAAAAAAATGTGAATTAAAAATATTTCTAAAATAGATCAAAAGTTTCTCATAATACCGCACGCGAATTTATTATATCCACTTTTCATAAATAGTATAAATTATATTGCCGTTATGAAAATTCACTTCAGAATTTCGAATATAAAGTATACAAAAAAATATACAATTAATTTTTTCTTGTTATGAAATTGCTTTCATTTACTGAACTATATCAATACTACACCAATACAGCATACTATTAGTCTAAACTTCAATTTACATTTTAACCTTTAAAAACTATAATATAACTTAATCAAAACTCATTATTGCATTTATAAATTTGCATTTTAATAAATCTAAAACCATTACAAAATAATTATCATTTAAAAGAAATTTTTTGTAAATATTATATAAGTAAAATTTAGTTTAAAAATTTTCAACTTTCATTTCGTAGATTTTACTGCCATCTACAATTAAAATGCGCATGTTGAGGCAATCTCTATTTTATTGGCGCCAAATTTTATTAAAATTGTCAACACTGATAATTCACATTCAGTATTAAGGTTATTTTTTGTTCGTATTTCTTATTTGTTTATTTAGTCAAATTTTAGATGCATGGTGTTTCATTAATTTTAAAGAAATGAGTATAGAAAATGGAGTATTGAATGATAAGAAAGTTGGCAAGATAAATATTAATGATAGAACAGAGAAAATGAAGATAACAAAAAGAGACGACTTGTCTACGTATTTTGCAAAACAAGATCACAGTATTAATCAAGTATATCAATCTGAAGTAATGTTTAAATACAATTATAATAGAATAAGTGAATAAATTGATACATGAAATTATGTGATAGATAAGTGTAAATGCTGCCTTTTGATTTGATGTGAAATTAATATAGTTTTCACCTAGTAATATAAATTTATTTTTGGATAAGTATTTACTCATGAGTATAAGTGTATATTAGTATATATTGTATTATAAATAAAAAAAATCTTTTATAAACTTAAACCTAATTATTTTTCATTTTATTTATATTAATTAGATTCCACAAATTTGTAAAGATGAACCATGTCAACTAGGAGTAGATGAAGCTGGACGAGGACCTGTGTTAGGTCCAATGGTATATGGAATTGCATATACTCCATTATCGTATAAAAAACTTCTAATGGATATGGGATGTGCTGATTCAAAGACATTAACAGAGGAAAAAAGAGATGCCATCTTTGATAACATATGTGATAATAGTGACAAAATGGGATGGGCTTTTGACTCGATTTCACCAAATTATATTGCAAATTGCATGTATCGACGTAGTAAGACTTCTTTAAATGAAGTATCTATGGATTCTGCTATTGGTCTAATTAAAAAAACTTTGGAAGATGGAGTTTTCATTACTGAAATATACGTTGATACTGTTGGAAAACCTGAAAAGTATCAATTAAAATTACAAAACATATTTCCAGGAATTAAAATCATAGTAGCAAAAAAGGCTGATTCCACCTATCCAATAGTTAGTGCTGCTAGTATTTGTGCTAAAGTTTCTAGAGATCATGCATTAAGAGCTTGGAAATTTCTTGAAGCTGAAAATGAAAAAGAATATGGTAGTGGATATCCAAATGATCCTGTTACTAAAGCTTGGCTTGCTGATAATGTTGATCCAATATTTGGTTTCCCACAACTTGTTAGATTTAGTTGGTCTACTGCAGAAAAAATTCTTCAATTGAATACTATTTCTGTAGAATGGGAAAATCCAGATGAAGATGAATCATCAACTGAATTAAAAATTTCTAATTTTTTTGCAGCTAGTTCAGCTAAATTCAAACAAAGTTCAAAAAATAGACATAATTTCTTTATTAGTAGATGCCTTTCCAGCACTACAACATTATAAGATATACAAGAGAACATTATATCAATGAAACTAAAAAAGTTAATAGTTTTTTGTAAAATAATATTTATTATTATGTTAAAACGTATTTTATAAGCTTTTATTAGCTTTTAACAGATTTTAATACTTTTGTAATGCAATCCGATTTATATTATTGAAAACGTGAGATTGTAAAATAAAAGATAAAATAGCTAATAATTATACACCTTGTATTAAATTTTCGATTATACATAAATATTAAAAATTTTTAAGTTAATCAAGAAGCTATTTATAATAATAAAATAATGTTAAAACAGTTTTTAAGTTAAAATTTAATCTACAGTTTAAAATAGTTGACTTTATGTTTACAGATAAATATGAAAACTGAATTTAACAAAAATATGACAAATAGTTTTGTAGAACTTGAGAAATTTAAAACACTAATTTAAATATTTCAATAAAATTAATTTTATAGAAATTTTGCACTTATTCAAGTTTAATTTATTTATCTAAAAAATTAAGAAATTTTTTATATTCTCTTTTAAAATAAAATTGAAACAAATTGAAATGTAAATATAAACATTTTTTTTTATTTTCATTAACTTATTGTTAAATTTTTAAATCCATTTACATAATACTCATGAAGAAAAGGTTTAATAATAAGAATTTAAATGTTAAACAAACTAAAAATTTCAAGATAATTAAAATTATTTTATTATCATTAAAATGATTATTTTATGTACATATTTACATAACTTTTGTAAGAATATAGGAGGACCAAATTAAAAATTTGTATATGATTTTTCCATTGTTACTACATCATAATTCAACCAATAGGAATGTTTAAATTTGAAATCTTACAATGTTACGCTTTCATAAATTATATAATTGTAATAATGTTTATATTATCTTTAGTTAGCATCGACATCGACTAGATTAATGGGTAAAACTGCTTAAGGCTGTAAGTTTCATAATGGTTTTTATAAAGGAAGATGCATAATACTTAGTTATTTTATAGTTATTAGCGCTTTAGAAAGTGTGTGGTTTTCGTATTTATGAATGACAATTGTGCTAATTTTTGCCGTGCAATAATGAAAATCACTTTTACTAAATTAAGAACTAATAATGTACCATTTGATTAGAAAAAGTATCATTAGAAGTAAAAGCGTACTTTATATTCTTTGTACGTAAATTTTCTTTTAATCTGAAGTGCTTGAGCTGAATTTCATTCCAATTACTACATTGCGTATAATCATGATTACTGCATGAAAATCAGGGTTTCAAATAAGCGACATTGACCCTTCCTTGCGTAACGTTTTTAATTATTCAATCTTATAATTATTCTGGATGATTTATAAATAAGTTTTGTACATTAAAATTAAGTGTAAAATTTTAATTGTAATTTTAAAAAATTAGAAACGATATTTTGTACGTTAGTTTTTAATTTAACAAATTAAAACTTTAATAAAAAATTTATAAATTTAAAAAATATTCATGCTATTATTAAAATTAATTATATCTTGAAAACAAAACTTATCTGCACATACAGAATTATTATACTTAATTCAAAGTTCAAATAAAAATTATACGCAAAGAAGAACTCAGTCTTCAACAGTGTTTATAACAATTAATATGCGATTATTAAAAATTTAAAGCTTAATTGATAATATAATATATTATAGATAATAATATTAATAGTTATTATAAAAATAGCATATTTTTTTATTTTGAAAGACTCTTTTCTTAAACGCGAGTCTTTAGTCTGTCAGCTATTTTCTGAAATACTTGTACAGATTCTTATCAATTTTAAAAATTTTTTACATATAGATACAACAATTTAAATTCTTTCAATTTTCTCTTCTACTTTTTTTACAAAGATAATACCTATGATTACAATGAAAGATGTACTTTGTTTATTCATTCAATATTTAAAGTTACAAATACATACATATACGTTTTTTAATAAAATTCAGTTTTCTACGTGTTTTCTCTGTCGATTCTATATATTCGTACGATGACTTTTAATTCATCAATAATCCTAATTATTGATGAATAAGCAGAATAAGTAAACAAAGCACACCTTAGACAGCTCAAACAAAGCCTATATCTTGTTTTTTACTGTTATACGCAGAAAATCATACTTTACGACACATACAATACGTATGTTCAAATGTATGGAGAAGATACGCATACATAAACACTCAGTGAGATATATTTTAGTTTATTAAATTCATTGCATACGGTATTTATACGTTGACAAGTTAACGACTTATTGGTGAAATATAAACGGAAATTAATACGAGCAATAGCTTTGGTTTCGTGTTCCATTAATTCATTAATTTCAAATATATATGTCAGGTCTAATTTAAGTTATAACTAAAAAATTATTAAAAAATGAATTTTAATAAAAACTGAAAATTATGAAATACTATATTCATATATTACTGAAATTAATTTTGACGTATTTGTAATTAATTATTTGTAAAGGAATCAAAACTTTTGGTTGGTCTAAGTGAATATTAGTGATTTCTTAAAGTGGATGCAATGATGCATGTAAGTAATGGAATTCAATGAAGACAAATTTAGTAACATTTTCAAGATTCTTGTTCAGTACGTTTAATTTAATGAACTTACTTTGTTGGTTAATATCAGTTCTCGACTTAATTACGTCTATTAGGGAATCGGTGGAATTTTATGCAAGAGAGACTCACATCGCAAATTCCTAGATTATGCTGAAAATTCTTGAAAAATTTTGTCCTTCATTTAATTAAATTTCTTCAGCCTTGGGAGACGTTCTATAATCGTCGTATGCAGTGTGACATGGTCGAGACGCACATTTGTAAACTTCGAGGCTAAAGTAGTACTTTTATGTGCACAGTTATCCAGCGACAGACACTTCATTAAATTATCTTTATATTAAAATAACTATATTACGTAACCATTTTACATGTAACAAATAGATTCCTTACATTATATCAGCAATTATAAACTTTGTAAACATACTTTTTCTTTTGGAATCGCTAACACTTCACTGGAAAAGTAGTATTATTCTTTTGTATTAAAAAATTTGTGAATTACAAATAATTATTTATTATTATTATCTTTGAAAATTAGTTTTGCATTAATTCATTTTGTTTATGAGAATTTAATAAATATATTTATGTTGAACAATTATATAATTTTAATATAACTGATCTTATGTTTTTTATATATTTTTTAATGTATTGATATATTAAATAATGCTATATAATTTATTTAAAAACGAACATTTATTTATATTTTAAATAATTTTAAAATTTTAAATATAATTTTAAATAATTCATTTTTGATAAATTGTTTCGTTGATATAAGTCATGTATAATTTTAACATATTTTACGAAACAATTAAATTTCAATAGATCAATAGCTGAATAATTTAGATTGGAAAAACTTAATTTTTTTGATGAAAAATTTACTTTTTACTCTAATATTTGTAAACATGTTTGCTATTATACGTAATAAATAAATTAATTAATAATTACATATTTGGAATTTTTCAAAATCCTATTATAAAATAACTTATAAAATTCATCAAGAATTCAATTGAATTAATAAATGTAATTTTTTTAACTAATTAAAATGAGGTTTTCAAAGTATTTAAATTGAAAGCTATTGAAAAAATCTATTAGGAATATGAATGTTACAATGATTTTACAGTAAAAGTGATATTCCAAATTTATTCACTTTTCAATGTGCGTACTAAAATATGGAATATTCAACTGTCTATTACTGGGCATTACTTAGCAACAACCATTCTTAAGTTTTTATAATGAATATCAGATCACTTAAACTTTCAAAAACTTCATATCATAAGTAGATAATCTGTGTTTATCATAAAAATTAAAACATTCAAGAAATTATATACTTTTAGTAGATATTTTTTTAAACAGAACAAAGTTAATTCTTATCCAAGTTTAAATTATGTGTACTTAAAAAAAAATATTCTAAAATTTATAATATTTCGTAAGTCTAAGTTTAGAAAAACTAAACCAAAATAGATTTTTTTTTAATACTAATAAAAATATTTTCTTCTATAAGAATTCGATAAGTATTTTTAATCCACAGTACTATATTTATTCAAGTTTCTTACCAATAACTAATTCAATTTTTAAAATACCTTTAATTCGTTTATGCAAAAGATAATTTTTTGATTTAATTGTATTTATCGAAGTTATAAGTTAAAGTTATTTGATAATTTGCAAACTTCATTTTATAAAAATGTTTAGCAATTTTTTTAGTTATTTCGAAATTTATTTTTTATTATTACTCTTAGAATTTCTTTAAAGCTATTTTGTATTAATTTCTATATGATTTTATAAATTCATGAATAGTTTTTCTTAAATTTCTTAAGCTTTTGCTGCAAAATATATTTAATTCCTTCAAAATATATTTCATATTGTAGTTAAGAAAACATTGAAAAATTAATTATTAAAATTTGTTTCTAAATATATATATCGTTATAATATTGTGTGCAAAATGTTTTTGCTAATAAAACAAAGATATTTTTAGAATTAAATATATTTTATTAAATTTCATAATGGTTGAAATATTAATATGGTAAAATATTTAAATAAATAAAGTAACCATAAAACCAGATATCACTTTATAGAAGTATTGTTTTCTTTATAATCATAATTTCTAGTGAAATATAAGTTTTCGATTTTCACCTAAGAATTTTATGAGTTTTGAATACGTACATAAATGTATTTTTTTATATACTTCCCTTCTTACGTTTTATTGCTGTCAGATCGATAATTAACATGAATTTTCGATAGTACACTAAATATAAAAATATAAATAACGCTGGGATATTTTTCACGTCAAGTTGAGAGATCTGATTTCAATATCCATCTATAATATAATAATTGTTTAAGTCTTTAAATGGCGAGATAATTTTCCAAGTTCTTCCTTTTATTCTTCCAACTTCTGCTCCGTCGAGAGTTGAAAGATACCCAATAGATTCTTAGTATTTTCTTAGTACAATGACAGAACGCTGACGATCAGGAGTACAAAACCGGATATGAATATCCTGGGCTTGTTACTGCTACTAGCTGAAAAAGTCACCAGAAGTAGCCAACGAAAGTGCGTTAGTTATATAGTCATACATTTATTCGTAAATAAATGCGTCGCGTTATATGAAAGAGGATGCGGAAGCGAAGGACGAGGCTTGAGAAAGAGAAAGATAGACGGTAAGAAGGCAATTTTAATCGGCCAGACTTTAATTAAAATTTGTTTACTCTTGGCTATTTGCTATGTCATGCTTTTGTGTTTACCTCGTGACATTTATTGTACAACCAGTTGTACGAAACAGTTGCGCGAAAGAAGCAAAAGTACAAGAGAGAGAAATATTAGAGAATAAAAGAAAGGGCTACAGAGCAAAGAAAAACTTTTTCTCACTTTATTTTATTCTAAGACACATGATATTTACTTACAAGCGCGCATACACAGTCTATGAAAAGATAAAATAACTTAAGTGCTATAAAACTACGTACACACAGTGTCGAACAGATTTACACATTCACACACACACATACACATATACACACACATATATATATACACATATATATATATACACACATATATACACACACACATATATATATATATATATATATATATATATATATATATATATATATATATATATATATATATATATATATATATATATATACATATATATATACACACATATACACACACACATATATATATATACACATATATATACACATATAATGTATATGGCATGCACGACTTATGCTATGAGAGCTCATTCGCGATTGAAGATTTTACTTGTCGTTTCCAGAGGTCTAATCTATAAAACAAGACATCCCAATCTCTTCAAAATATTTACTAGTAGAGTCGTAAATATCTTCCTTTATTTCTGTTCATTATTTTGTGGGCTCTCGAAGGGGAAAATGTCGTAAAAGGATCTTTAGATTGAGTAAGTGCCACGAAAAAAGTGACTCATGTACATTTACTATTATATCTAAGATCCGGGATGATGAGTCAGATCAGATAAGTTACCCAAAATTGCCCTAATCTACCCCTACACGAAATCAGAACATTTTTCAAACAAGCTAAATTTTACAACGGCTCTCCTTAATTGAGAAGAAGTGCGTGGGAAATAGTTATGTATATGAAATCAACTTATATAAAACTAAATTTGCTAAACCATTACTTTAGTTATTACAAATAATTTTATATAATAATATCATGAAATAATATCATATTAGTTTAATATTTAAAGAACTTAATTTATATACGTTATTAAAAATCTAAAGTTCAATTTCATTAAAAAAAATAATATTGATAAATTTACGCACCCTTTAAAAAAGACATAACTACATAAAAATGCAACAAAATTTTCAATTGAAAAATAAAAAATCGTATAATGTATTCAAAGATTTTATTTATTTATAAATGTAGATAAATATATTTATTATGGAAAAGATAAAAGAGAAGATAAAATGTTATTTTTATAATTTTTTGTTATTTTAACATTTTTCAATATTTTCTTGATCTTTTAAAATTAGTTTTATGTTTTTCTAATTTAATTGAAGTTTATTAAACAGTTAAAGAATATGTGAATGATATTTATAAAATTACATGGGCAAAAGAATAACCGTCGAGTAAGTCGTTAAGTAATAAATATATTAAGTAACTATACATGCATATAATTATTAAGCATAAAAATAATTATGTGACTCTTGTTTTATAAAGCTTTTATTTAAAATTTAATTCATAAAAGTCATTACATGTAATTTTAGTTTTTAAATTATATACTGTTTCGAAAATTGAATTTAATATATGAATTTTATTTAGAACATTGGGCTATTATAAAGTTAAAAAAAATACACACACATAAACAAAAAAACATATATATTAATATTAAATGAGCAATTGTGGAGCAAGTTTAGATGAAATATTGAATGACAGGGTTGAAAAAAGTTGTATTTTAAATTACACGTAAAGGAAACATATCATAATTCTAATTAAACATTACTGTATTAAGAAAGTTTACAATCAGATATGTTTAATATATATTTTGATAAAAAAATTTGAAGAAAACATTTGAATGAAAATATTAGTTTAGAAAATGAGTTTACTGTTTATACAAACTTTCGAAAATTCATCGACAATGTGAAGAAAATGCTACTTCTTCGATGAGCTTTAGCAACAAATTTAAATAACGTCTGAAATAAATTATACACAAGTGGAATGCGCAAGTGCATTTTTATTCAAACAGAATATATAACAATGTATAGTTTTAGTATCCTGCAATTATAATAGAGTACGATTTTTTTATTTTAAAAAAGTATTCGAAATGTTAAAAATATTTATGATTTTAAATTTATATTACTTTTATAAAAATATTAAAAAAGGCTCATCTTTATTCTTCTTTATTCTATTTTTCAGATAATAATTTAATTAATACTAATAGAATTTAAAATTAATTTTAATATCAATAGAAAATTATATTTCATGAAGCTAAGTTTCAAAATTGGGTTGAAAATATTTATTTATCTTTATATATATAATATTTAATTGAAAATAAAAAGTAATTTGAAATCGATAAAATTTTAATTTAAATTATATAAATAAAATTGTAATTAATATATAGTTAATATAAATATATATATATACAATAAAAAACGTAGTTCTTAAAATGTATATATTATTTTCTAATTTCTTCATTTAATTAAGTAATAATTTGAATAATTTAAAACGAAAACAATTATTAAAAAAGCAATCTTTTTCTTTTAAATTTATTCTAATAATAAATTTAGTCTCTAAAATCTTAGAGAAAAAGTAATCTAAGGTAATTCATAGAAGACATAAGCTGTCGAAATGAAGAAATTTTCTACATTTTCGACTATTTTTTTAATTGAATAATTTTGAAATGTACTTTCTAGCTTTCACTCTGATAATAACTTGTTATTTTACTTTAACGAGAGTTTTAATCCTCTATACGTGTCTTGCTTATATGCACGTGAAATATGCACATCAATATTTTGTGCGCATCTCAACTTGCAGTAGTAGTATCATCACATAGTCGGGCGAATTTCATTTTTCCAACTCTTTCAATATCAAAAATAAAACTTTTGATCTTCATATTTTAAAGATTTAAATATTTTTATATTATGATAGTAATGATATTTTATACAAAAATTAGTGTTTTTTGGGTAAAAGTACAAAGTTTACAATAATTATAATATAATGTTAATGGTTCATTTTTTAATCTTCTTATTTGAAAATTGATATTTTATTTATTATTAAATCAACCTTCAGTTCAAATTTTCAAATCAATTGGAATGACTATTTTTGAAATAATTAATATTCATTTCAGTTTTGTGTGTGCTTGATTAACATCGATCAAGTTTATGATCGTAAATTTAATATATTTAAGTAATCATTCTTTACTTTCAATAATGTTGAACTTTGAAAATATTGAGGATTAATAAATATAATTTGAAATTATAATTATAATTAATCGAATAATAATTATAAATTCTAGATTGTAAATCTCTCTTTAGAAAGGTTTGAATTAGTTTATTTAATAGAAATCCGGAACATTTTAATGCTGCATAGTATCAATCAATTGTTAAAGAGCGTAATTATGTGAACGAGTATTCGTTATGAAAATAAGGGATATGAGCATTCAGAATAGCTCAGTCATGGATCAGCTCCTGCGCTAATTGGACAAACGAAAATCATTTCGGCACGAATCGAATTCGAGCCGTTATCTGAGCATCTTTCTGTTGGATTACAACAAAAGCTGAATGAAATAAATGCGCTCTAATTGCAAAAAATACTAATAAAAGAAGTATCCTGCAATGTCATTTATTTAAGTTCCGGCTTTCTAAAAACCGCATGAAAGATTTTAGATTCTTATTTAAAACAAATACGTGAAAAGGTATACAAATCTGATAATGATATTAATTCAATTTTTTTGATATTAGTTCAATATGTCCGATCTGCAATTGTATTTGACCGACGACCGATGAGCCTCAGCAAAACATAATTACGCTTCGTTAAGTTTTAGACCAATTACCACTCGACAAATCTATATATATAAATTTTAAAAATACTCTTTGATAAACAGTTTATGCTAAAAGAAAACATAAATTAATAATGAAAAGTATACTATATAGGCATATTGATTTCTTGCATCTATACGAAAACGAACATTACTCGAGTTTGATCTAGATGTATATTATATTGATATTATATATTAATATATAATTATATATAATACATAAGGGAAATCTGTTAGTTATGGTAATTATACAATTTTCGTCTTTACACAAAACACTATTAAAGCAACAAAAGCAATATATTAACATATGTTCATTATTTATAAAATGTTTACTTTCTTAATATTACCTAGAATTTATTTTACGTATTATTTTACATATTATTTTCTATTATATTACTTTCTATAATATGGCATTAATTTTATATTAGATACATAAAATTTCCAAGACAGTTTTATCTTAAACATTTATAAAATATACTGATTTACATTATAATACAAAAGATAAGATAGTACCTTGATTCGTAGGTACAAGAAATTGAAGTTTTGACTTTAATTGATAACTAAATTATTAAAGAATGTATTTTAAAAATTTTAGTATTTAATTAAAATATTTTAGAAGAAATGGATTCAAAAACAAGATCTTTCTTGTTGTTTATTAATACTCACTTTTTATTCATACTATATTCTTCCATTTTTCTTCTAAGAAATATTTTTAATCTAATATTTAATTCTGAAATATATATAAAATATATTATAATCTTGAACAAAAATGAATTATTATACCATTACAGTGTATAATGTTTATCGATTGAATTAATGAATTCAAAATTCATTCATAAATTCCGGCTTTTTCATTGATTAAACTTTCATTTAGGACATAAGAACTAATTTAATATATATACTTTTCTTATTTATAATTCAAAGTAAAATATTCTGAGAAATAATTTTCCATCGAAATATCATTTTAGTATATGATATTTAGAAATATTTATAAAAATTATTCCTAATTATAATTATATAACTCCAGAAAAATTTAATTAGTGTACTAAGTTTGTTAAAATTGACAATAACTACAGGTGTACTTAAAAAAATATTTAGTTATTTAATAATTTGAAATATGATATAATTGTTGTAACTGAATTTCATCTGGCAGCTTCAAATATTCATCGATTTAAGTCTCACAAGCTGAATGATGCGAGTCTTTGCATACAGGCTTAAACAAATATAAAAAACCAATTTCGTTATAAAATTGAAAATCGGTATAAACTAAAAGTACTTATTTAGTATTATATGGCTATAGGCGACGAAATATTAATATTGTTTCTAACCAAAATCATTTGAGCATATTTCTGTCAAATATAACTTATGTGATTTTTATAAATTTGCGGGTGTAATAACAAAAATTATTGCACATATAGATTCAATTTAAAGTTTATTTTCAGAAGTATCATAAAGCACTTAATGTAAACTGAAACTATTTATGAAATATCTATACATCAGTCTATATTATGCATAAAAAGTATCTCAACTTTTTTAAAAATCATTATTATTTCGTTTAAGCTAAAATATTTTTATGATTTCGTATTATATCTGAATGTTTGTACTTAATAGAAATATATTTTTATCAAAATTAATAGTAGCTATTTGTTTGAGATAAAAATTATGAGCTTTAATTTTTCCTGAATTTGAAACATCAGTGAACTTTAATGGTCTGTTAAAAATGTTGCTATTTTAATAGAATTTTGTAATAAAATATTTTTTATACTTTCTATGTGTATATTAATATATATTCAACATTTCTAAAAATTTATTTTTGTCTTTTCTATTTAGAGGTATTTGATGGAAAACATATATTTTGTACATATAAACTACGTTTGAGTTTTTATTATTACATAAATAATTATGAATAAATAGTATTTAATTTATTAGTTATCTAATCAATATAGAAAATTTATGTTAAATTATAAATTTAGAAGTTTCATTAAATACGAATTTAAAAATAACTACATAAATTCAAAAAGTATGTAGAATGTAAATTGAATGTATAATGACATTTGGTACTGTAGACTAACAAAATAATGTCCTTGATAAACAAATAAGAAAGTAAATATAAATGTAATTTAGTTATCAAATAAATATAAAATGAATATAAAATTTTCCAGGTTAATATATAATACCTTTGGTTTCAGCGAAAGATAATAATTTACTGAATATATCAAGGAATAATCCTTTTAACGAGCAATGTATTTTTGTTGATTTTGAGTATTATTTACAACTGCTCCTAGTATGATATTAATTACTAACAACCAAGAAAGAAAATGATTAATCATTTACAACGCCACCATTATTGCTTTATTCAACGAGTAGCGAAAACGAAAACATTAAAAAGTCTCATTAGAGGAGAAAAATAGGTGAGAGAGTAAAATTCATTGAGAGAAAAAAGCTATACCAATGGAATCCCTGTCACTGACTTACGATTCTTCTGAACGTGCACAAGTATGTGCACGAATCTGCCTATGAGCATATATTGCGAACGTTTTCTATTAAACATACATCAATTTTTTGCTACTTCCATATTTTCGTTTAATTCCTACCCATAAATATTTCAAAGCAATTTTACCTCTACAATTATGACACACATCAATTCTAATATACGCATTATCACACAGCCATTGAATGATATAAATTATATATATCTGCACATGCGTGTTTATATATATAATTTCTTGAACATATTACAATTGTAAATAAATAAATTTACTTATGAAAATAAAGATAAATACATGCATGTAAATATGAATAAACTTAATTGCTTAAACATATACACGCACATATGTTCTTACGCTTGCATAAAAGTATAAAACTTCATTACAAAATATTAATATATATTTGTGACGATACTATGAATACTTTTTTATATTTGTTTAAGTGACCTGTGTATTGAAAATGCATAAATTAAATTTTACAATAAATTTATATTATCACAACATGCATATTTAATTGAAAAAAAATTAATCCAGTTATTCATAAATATTATTTAACAGGGCATTTATAATATTAAGATTATTTTATTTTAAAATTATATAATTTCAAAATAATATATAATATATAATATATAATTTCAAATTAAATAACTTTAAAATTGTACACACGCTGCTATTATTATTATTCCAACTAACTTAGCTTTGTAAAAAAAATTTATATTTTTGGTAAAGAAGGGTATCACGAGAAGGGAATGACGATAATATTGTCATCTTTTTTATATTTTAAACAAATTAGAAAATTAAAAAAATTTGAAAGTTTCCTTCTGAAAATAACACTTAAATATTTCTACTTATTTAAAATTTTAATTCCCTATTTGTAACATTATGTGCTTCACAAGTATTAAAATATTGCAAAAGAAATATTTTATTAAAATCAGTAAAATGTTAAAAATTGATACATACGATATACAATACGATGGTAAAGAATAAAAAATACAAGTTAAATATCATTGTAGCATTAAAAGTTAATTTATTAACTATAGTTTTTATTTTTGTGAAATGTAAAATATATTGACTAATAGTAGAATAATAAATTTTGAATTTTATAATAAGATAATTTTAATTGTTATTATTTTTATAAAAACTTATAAATAATTTTCAGGAGTTAACTTAAATTTAAGAGGAAAAATTAAGCTTTCGATAAAAAGAAACAAACAGCAAGAGCAAGTGTCTTACTAAACTTGTTACGAAGCTTCTTTTATTTACATTCATATCTTAAATTTTTATCAAAGTTTTATTTAACTTTGTATTTAGTTATTTCAGTCGAATTTTTTATTTTGAAGTTTTTTTGAGTTCTACGTTCCTCTTCTTTATTGTCCCGAGCTCTATTTATCAATTTCTAATTTTCTGCTATAAATAACAATTCAAACTAAAACTGCAAATCTATCTAAATGGATATTAGGCCTCTAATAAAAGTTCACATGATTGTAAGAACGTCGCTATACAACAAATACATGCACTAATTCGCTTGACAAGGGCTCCTTATTCGTTAGTTTCCCGTGTACATACATAAGTGCGTACGCGCGCAAGTCGTGCAGTCAATTTACCAAGTATGTGTTCGGCGTGCGTGTGGCCCTGTGGTCTGGTCTCTCGGCTCTCCATAACAGGCGCTTTGTTCTCTGTTCGATAGCTTTCGATGCTCAGCTCGTTAGTTTTCCAGTAGACGGTCGCTATCGTGGCTAGGCACTTTATCTTCATGTCGCCTCGCTTGAAGTGCTTCGTGCGTATCCGGAACTCCAAGCCCAGCACAACCGTCTCCAGACCCTCGCGGTCGATCTCTGTCACGTGGGGTCCACGCAGTAGCAGCTGATCCACCTATGACAACCAACGAATTAACACACTCTATTATTAATTTTGCACAATTGCGTATATTTTAATTTAATCAACTTTTTAAAACTTTCTAAATATAAAAGATTTACGATTCATTGATTTGCAGTAAATTTGCAGTACATTCTTCTGACACTGAACATATTTTTTATTTTATTAATAATAGAAGCTTGCAAATAAATATATAATTATTTAATTAACAATAGAATAATTAATGAAATAGAAAAAGAATGAAGAACATATGAAATTAAGTTAAATATTCATTTTTCTTTAGGTCTCACGAATCCTTATAATTAAATATTTTTAATAAATATAAATTTTTCCATTTAGAATAACGAATCAAATAATATATTATCTCTATTACATTTTAAATGTAAGAAAAAATATAAATATCCATTTATAAACGGTAAGTTAGTAAAAATTAAGTAGCACAATTCTTAAGTATATAAAGCGTATAAACAAAATTGAAAAATTTTGAATATATAAATATGTATATTCTATTAATTTGTAATTAATTGAGATTAAGTATATTATACTTAAAATATATAAATATGTATCTAATAAAATCTAAAATTTAAATATTATTTTTAATCTAATTATTGAGAAACGGATAACATTTTATTACAATTTTATAATTTAATAAAATAATAAAATTAAAATATTAAATAATTAAATAAATAGTTATTTATGCTTGATTTTATGTTCTTAAAAATTTTCTATGTGGCTAACAAAGTATCTAAAAATACTCTAATTTAATATCAAAACGTATGTGTAAGATATTTAAATTAAAGAAATTATTTGATCTTCAAAAACGGTACATTACTTAACTATCTTGATTTTTATATAAATAATTTTGAATTATCCGTTAGTTTTCTATTTTAAGTAAGACTTATTTTCCTTGAAACTTTTCAATAAATATTTAAAAAATCAATATTCACGAAAACTGATAACACTAATTACATTTAGAAATCGATTTTAACTAAGTTGATATATTAGTATATTTATCTTTGAATTTTAATTATAATTAGATTATATTATTAATTTTATCTTATAAATTTTCATATTTACTATTTTTCTCGTTTTAATTCATTTTCCATTATTAATATTTTTAAAACCAGACGAATATAGTATAGTATTATTTTAAAAATATTAAATTACACTGAAAACTATATTACAATGAAATATTCATTTATTTCAATATTTGAATTTATTATTAAAACAAATTTATCTTGAATTAATTCGAAGAAATATAAATTAATCAGGCGTTATTGTTTAATACATATAATGATTACGCAGCAATTTTCATGGTAGTACTATTTCAAAAATCACTGTTTATGAAATCTTATAAATGAGAAAAGTATATGAATAACTTCACCTAAATCGGTAGAGATACTTAATATAATTAAACAAATATTCTATAACTAAATAATAGCATAAAATAAGTTTCTAAGATAGAATTTGACAATCCAATAACTTATTACAATTTTAGCTCAAATTTAGCTTTAGAATCACTCAAGTGCCATCTGATATTTTATTTTTGATACTTCAATTTTGCAGCTCATGTGTACAAGTTTGTGTCAAATATTGACTGTATTTAAAAGTCGAAATTACGATGTAAATATGAAATTTATTGGCACATTTGGGAGTTCGTAATACGACTATGCCAGTCTCCTCGATATAAATGATATTTAGTAAATATCATTTTTTACTTTTTTTTCTGTCTGAAATCTCTTATGGACGTTGAACTTTTCAATGATAACAAAATATCATTTGTTGATGAATAAATCTTCTGACAAACGTGATTTTGAATTATGTACACGTGTAGATTTGTTCAGAAAATGTCCACAATTTAACACATAAAATTTGTTGTATAATTATTATTACATTTTAACAATGAATTTCATTATTTCTTCTACTTTGGTTGATTTTAAATATTATATAATATAATATAACTGTTTAAATTAAATGCATTTTTAACGGTTTATCTTTGTTAGTTTTAATACAGTGGTATTTTGTATAGGTATGAAAAATACGATTTCCGAATGTCTAACAAACATATGCCAATAAAACAATAGATCATATGTCAGAGTTTTATACGCGTACTGGAAATTCAATGTATTATATTTTCACATGCAGTAACTAATGACTATATATAAATAATGTTTCTTTGACATTGAAAAAGTGCAGATCACATTGTGCTATTATATATATAATTTTTTAAACTTCATGCAGTTATTGAATATCTTTTTCGGAATAATGTATTACGTGTACACATTAAAAATTTTTTTAATTCTCTTTTTTAAAAGAAAATTTGTATTTTTGACCTAATTATTTTGTTTTCTTTCATTGGATAATTTATGCGTATATTATGAACTATATTAAAATTCATATTATGATTGTTTTAATCGAATTAAAAGGAACATTTGTTTTAAAGCTTAAAAAAATAAATTTTCCTATATTATTTTTGTAAATGAATTTTAATTGTCTGATTTAGAAAAATGTGTTAAAATACTTTGAATTACAACACTGATCACTGGTATACTTTTTATTTAATTAAAATTATTGAATTAAAAGAAATAAATAGAAATATGAATACTTTTGAAACTCATTATGACTATTAAAATATATGTCAAATATATAAATAAGAAGTAATTACAAATTTAGAATTTTTAAGTAATAAAATAGTATTAATATTGTTAAATAATAATAAACAAATAACTAAATATAGGAAAATCTATTTGAATTGACTGAAATCTCAATTAAAAAATTTGAACGACTAATATATTATTTAAAAACAATTAAAATAAAATCCCGGTTCTCTTTAATAAATTTCAATTATATTTTTTAAAATCTTGTATTAATTTTGCAACCAATAAGAGAGCGTAATAATAATTATTTTTCCACGATGGGGAGGAGCCTATCGAAGGAAATTGTTCTAATCGAGCAAGCGCGAATTATTATAGAATGCGTCTTTCCCAAGGGTCAGAAACGATCGTTTCCTTATACGCATTCCACCCTTTAGTCCTTAAAATTTATTACATTGAAGTTCTGTAAGCTTCGCCATAAGCCAATACACCCACACGCACGCGCGCAAGGAGAGAAATACGCTTGCGTCATGAGGCTATGAAGTGGAACTTACCTGCTCTCCATTGATGTACCAAATGAGCATTGCTGCTGGCTTGGACTTTGCGGATGTACAATTGAATCGAACAACATCCGAAACTTGATATCGTTGCCTTCCAGTTTTTCCAGTTATGATTGGACCTTCCTCTGGTAGGGCTGCAATTTTTATACATACTTTAGTTCATTTAACATGGAAATGTAGATCTTTGCTGGATTCTGTATGCTTATACATTACTAGAGAATATGACGCACTCAGAAATGTAAGAGATATAAGAAATCAATGATAAAATTAGCGCAGGACAAGTGAAGGTAATTTTCGGAAAGTAGGAATATGATTTAAATATATAAAATAAGAATTGGGATATAGTATACCATATCAATAACTTTTATTTATAACAAAAGTTTCTAAGTTTCTACAAAAACTAATTAAAACTCTATTAAAAAAACTTGTTTATATATATTTTTGTACATGTTATATAAATTAGTAAATATTTCTTAATTTTGTTAAAAATATTGTAAACTTTAATAAATTATTTATAAAGTGTACATATCGTAACCTAATTTACTAATGATTTATAATTTATAGTATAAAATAAAGATTAATATATTAAGAAATACTTAAGCATTGCCTATTTAAAAAATTACGTAAAATGTCTACAATTTTAATTTCATTAAAGATACAAATTCTGAGATTAATAAGTTGTAATGTTGGTACGATTAAAAATATGTTAATTATACTTTTTCATCATTAGGCGATTGATAAAAATTTTAAATTAAGTTGATATTTTCAGTACAGTTTATTTTAAATTTCATTCTTCACCATATAAGTATATTATAATAATAAAGTAAGTTATTGTAACGAAAAGGATTAGGGTGGATGTTAAACAACTACCAAGATATAATTCATGTGTAAGTATTTAATGATTCAATTACAAGTTAAATTTTCGATAATTGTATATTTCAGTACTAATGTACAGTACGTATTTCAATTAAGGTATTATTTAAAGTCTAATATATATATATATATATATATATATATGTATAACTTAATATAATTTTTATGTTTGAAAAATATGAAAAGATTCTTAATAACTCTTAAATTTAATAATAAAAACGAAAGTTAATTTATAATCAAATAAAACTGCCTTATTCATTTATCGTTGAAAGTACTTTTTATGAATATTGCCAAAAAAGATTAAGTGTAAATTTATATTTATTATTAGTATGATATTGGTACATAGTTATTAATTCACAAAATGATGCACTAAAATTCTAAATAAAAATCATTATTAACGCAATTTATTGTAGTATATTATATTATATTATGTAGTATATTGTAATATATTATATTATATTATAATACATAAATATAATAATAATATTAACTTAATAATATTCAAATTAATAATAATTCAAAATTTAAAATTAATATTTCTCATAGTTAACTAGATTAAAAGAGAAACATTATGCGAATAATAATTACAATAAAATATTTATTACTGAATCCACGCAAATGTAGCTAAAAATACTAATGATGTTCATATGCATAGATACGTGTAATACTCAATAATAAATACAGAAAATTTTACTTTTTAAGGTCAAAGCTTACTTTCAAGAAAGTGATTAGATTCCATTATTATTCTCAAAATATTATATTAATTATAATACTTATATTATTTTTCTGAGACACAAACACGTATACAATGTACAACAAATAAAAATCGATAAATAAAATACCTAATTACCATGCTTTTTAATAAACTTGCCAACTGAAATGTATAAATAGCGATATTCAATCTAAAACTTGCTCCAGTTCTTACATTACAGTTGATACAGTATCTAGATTTTCATACTAGAGACACATCAATTCTCGACCACAAATACCATCATCTCAATTTGTTACTAACGGTTAAAAACAAAAAACGTTTTATTCTATCTGAAAAATATCCTATCTTGAAAAGTAGTTTACTACACCGTGAGTACAAGTTAGTAATTAGTCATCTTTTTTAAGTCACATTAGTTCCGTAATTTAAGCCAATTATTCAATAATAGCAATGTGCTCTTGAGTAGACATTCTACTTTAGTCACCGCCGTTTTCCTCTTATAAATAGTTGGTGCAATAATATCAATCATAACCACATTGTCAACTTGATATATTTGAACCGATAAGAGTTAAACTACTTTTCTGCTCTGCTTGTTCATAGTGCATCGACTATTTAACCTAAATCTTTAATTTTTACAGATACGATTAGTCGAGAGCCACTTGCATTGACAGGCAATATTATATCGACGAGCACTCTCAGCTTAGAATTGGAAAATATCGATATTTAATTTTAATTTTTATTATGTTTAATTTTATTTATAGTACAATTCATTACAAACCTTAAAAAAATTTATCCGATATATCTGTTAACGAATTAAGAACTACGTAATTCAATCACTCACCCGTTTACCCTTTGGGCCATAATAGCACTAGTATCATTTTTTTCGTTCTCATTGCAAAAACTTCCAATGTGTAAAAAATAAATTCACTTCCTCTTTAAACTGTTATTTAAGTAAGTATACTAAATAGTATAAATGACTAATCCATTGAATTAACTGTATATCTTACCTTAGTATTTAAGAATGAAAAACATTCTATTAACAATAAAAGTTAATATTTGAGTTACTTTTCTCAGTGAACATTAAGGGACCAATATAATTTATATTATATTATCTATGTTATATAATTTATTTTCTATAATAATATATATCAAATAGATTCATAATTATATCTATAATTTATAATTTATATTATAAAAAAATACTTTACTAGAAATTCATAGTCTTCTTCTAAATGTAGCATTCTTTTTTAAAACGTATATTTTTAATTTTATCAATAATTAGTGGTTGACGTTTAAATTAATAATTTAAACGTCATTAAAATATGACGTTCGAAGTGACAAATAGATATAATATCTTTTAACTTTTTCGACTTACTTGTTTATCTTTGATCGTTTGTCTTTTTTTCTATGATAAGAATCATGTGTAAAATCTGTCGACTACTTCAGGAATAGCGCTGATTTTTCTGTTTCACTTAATATAACGCTTCATACTCTTCTCGCATGATTTTTCTTAAGATATTTCGTACGATTATCACGACCCTTACTAGAATTTTCTCTAATACTTTAGAGTATATACACATATTTATTGCTATTATATTAGGATGAATGCAATATATAAAGTAAATAATTAAAATAAATACTAATAATAAATTGATAATTTATAATTATTAATTTATTATTGAAATCACCAACTTATAGATTTCGAATCTAGTAGTTGCGAGTACGTTTCAATACTGATTTTGTCGTTATCTCTTCACTCCTAGTCTATTTATTATTTATTTATATAATATTATTAATGATATTTTTATTAATAAAAAGTTGTATTCATAATAATATAGAAAATGTCTTTATAATGATTTAATTTTTAATACGTAATCTTTAAAATATTTAATGTATTTAAAAGTAAATATAGTTCTTATAATGTAATGTCATAAATTTCAAATTTGAAATTTTATTACTAAGTTTATCAAATAGGTAACACATTCTGAATATCGCTTAGTCTTATCGCTTATTTTTATTTCTGAATTCAGTTGCTTATTTTATTTAATATAAAATGACTTTGGCTAACTCTGAATTTAAATTGCTTTTACGTATAATTTGGAAGTTAGGTTGGGTTTGAGTTTCTAGCAGGCAGTCGCCTCTGCCAATATCAATTAACATTCGAACCGTTAATCGCAGGCTAATTCGAACTAACCCTATGTAGTGGGATGCTTACCTCGCCGTAAATTATCATTGCATTTGCGAATGGAACGATTTAATACATGGTGTGTATACGTATATGCGTTCCCATAGGTATCTGTACGTAAAGTGCTACGGTGCATATTACTTTGGCTTTCGTTAAGAGTTGAGGTCAATTACTCTGGGTTGGGCAGTAATTATCTAATAAAAAATTATGTTTTTTTCAGCAAAAATAAATTATCTACTTAAATTTTCCTCTTTATTATCGAGTACGCTTAATATATAATAATATTAAAATTATTTTTATATTAAAAATCTTATAAAATCGTTTAGTACTAATATGATGAAAAATTGGAGAATCATGAATATGAATGTTTTCAATCAAGTAAAAATGCATAGAAAAGTATCTGAAGGAAATCAATCGAATAAACATATATATTAGTAAAAGTATTAGAATTCGAATATAATAATTTATTATGAAATAGAAAGTCTAATTGGAAAATACATAGATGAGTTTTTATATTATTATCAAATAATAATTCAGTGTTTATGTATATTAGTAGAAAAGAATTAAAGAATGCTATAGATATAAAAAATGTAGATATGTGACATTTTAATCGAGTATATAGTGCTTGATTAAGGCATGTGCGAATTAGATAGAAACTGCTGGCGTTAACAGAGTTTTCGTAGCTCCTAAGGTAAATATAAACACACTTCGTTTCAAAATCTAATAAATCCTTAATTATTTTATTTACTCTTTGGTACTAGATATGTATAAGCAATAAATAAATAGACATATATGTATTATAGCTGCGTAATATCTATTGACTTGATGCAAAAGATCATCCCATTTTTTATGCTGATTAGCATTGCATCACAAAATTGAATGTTATCAACTTTACAGATAATATGTTTTAATTCTGTTACATTTTTCGTCAAGAGCACCTTTACCGATACAGTAATAATTAATAGTAACTTCTTATATATCTATACATATTATTTTTTGAAAAATATAAAAGTATTTATTAAAAATATTCGCTAATTCTTGTTATTTTAAATTCTCAATTAAATCTAAGAAACATATACCAAAAACATAATTTTTCCTAAGAATTATTAAGTATTAATAATCATATCTCTGACAAATTTTTATTTCGTAAGAAATTAAAGTATTACAAATTCAGAAGGTAGATAATATTCAAAAAATAATTTGGATGTCAAAATAAATAAATAAAACTTAGGAAACTATCTTTATTTTGAGCTATGTTAAAAGAACTAGAGTATGTATAATATACCTGAAGAAGACTTCAAAGAAGAAAATAAATTAATAGCAAAATTAGTTGTTTTGTGTGTGTGAAAAAAGAAGCAGCATTGCTGCTATATTTTTTCCAATTCTGCTGCAAAAGCAAGAAATTTTACTGTGTAGAAATTTAATAGAATGTATATAAAATTTCTTTGCTCTGTATGAGAAAATTCATTGGACAGTTTTATTCAAGAGAACATGATGAAATTCCTCGACAGGAAAGCTCTGATGACGGTGCTCTGCCTGCTTGTATTCCAGACATTACTTTTTCTTTTTTAATTTTTTATAATTTTAAAATGGAACGCACTTTAACAGTTATATGTCGCTATAGTTTTTAGAATTTATGAAATTGAAAGAGATTTTGAAAAGTCATGATTTATTATTGGAAAGATAAATCTATTTAAATTCGAAATGTACTTCTTAAAATAATTATTAAATACAAAGACTAAGTCTTCTTGAAACAAAAATCTAGTGAAGTGCTAGATTAAATAGAAAACATAAAATTTTTAAATGAACAAAGTAGATCAAGAAGAATTAAGTTTATTTGATTTCAATATATACAGTAGTATTTGTTATAATTAAGGACAGATGTAGCGAATATGAAATATAAATTAGATTGATAAATTAGATGTAAAAATTTATAAATTAGAAGTAATTTTGTGTGAATCATAACCGAAAAATATGAATGTATTGCAAAATTTTAAAAAGTTTAAAAAAATATTTTTCTAAGAAGATGAAAAATATTTTAATTGAACGAAACTAGTTTAATAAAATATATACTTTTAATAATATTGAAAATTTACTAAAACAATTTAAAAGAACATTTATATGAAATGAAAGATTTGTCAGAAATAAAATTGTAAAAGGAATTAAAATTTTTTATTAAAATTTAAAACTATATACAACAAAATAAAAAGCGTAATACATTAAAGAATATAATATAATATAAGATAATAGTTACTCGTTATAATATTAATAAAGGTATCAAAACTCATCACTGCTATAATTTTGATGTAATTCATTATTTTACAAAAGAATGCAGGGAGATATTCTCGTGTAAGACAAGTACAAGAATTAAGCAGATATCTATGATGAATATTCTACGTATCAATCAATATATATTAATAATTTTCAGAGTAAGATACAATGTGATTTTAAATACCAAGATTAACTTTTCAATTTTTATTTATATGCTTTACTTAAAAGTGATAATTTAATTATATTTGTAAGAACCATTCATATTAAAATTTAAAATAGTAAAATTTATGGGTACCGATTAAAAATATTATGAAGTAAATAAGTTAATAAAATAAAATATACGAATTATAGGATTTAAGTATTTTGAGAGCTTTTTTAAATAATTTTATTTTTAATTAAAATGAAAGGGAAGAAGTTCTAAAAATATAGTTCAAAAGATTAAATATGAAAATAAGAAATAAAAAATAGATAGAATTCAATATTAATCGGTGTATTTATTTAAATAAAGCATATTGTACAAAATATGAAAATCAAGCATAAGATGAAAAAATATAAGACATTTTAGTCTTTATTATAAAATCAATCAAATTTATATCTACATGTTTACATATAAAGAAAAAGAATGGCAACACTATAATATATATAGCTTTTAAATGTTAAATTCATTATTCAGAACAAACTACGTGTATTTATTGATTAAGTAGAAGACTTCCCTATTAATTATATGAAAATTTTTTTATCTACTCTAAAAATAATAATAGTTATTATTCATTTAGATTTACAGAAAAAGAAGATCATTATTTCAAGAATGTCACTTGTCGATATTTTTTACTAAGATAATGAAAATATATGATCTATATGATTTCAATATATAGAAAAATAATATGTTATAATAATTTATAGAGAGAGTTTTTAAAAAAATTTTTTAATAAACATTAAATTTCAATTGAAATTGTAACCAAAAATTTAAATAATTTATCAAATTTTTAAAACTCGCGATGTAAAAGCATCTTACTATTTTATAACATTTTTCATATTTATACCAATATCTTACAAAAGAAAAATATAAATTAAAATATTTTGTGCACGATTTCGTTGTATGTCTGCATATATAAATATAATATGTAACGCGTGTGAAAAATCCTTCATACGTTTCACTCATGAATAGATAAGTAAATTTGTGTACAATATATATGTATAATATTAGCACGTAGATATGTACTTATAAGTATATGTGTGCACTTTTGAGTACGTGTATATGTCAGAGATTGAGAAAAAGAAAGACACGAAGAGAGAGATGTAGAAAGAAATGAAGAAAGAGAGAGAGAGAGAGAGAGAGATTTAATAAGCGAGTAAAAAGGAGTGTAAGAGAGATTATAGAGTAAATTCATTCAATCGGCTTCTCTTTGCTCCGCTCATGAGAGTTTCTTGAATTTGAAGGTATTGCAATACGACTTCATCCATCAATAAGGTAATTAATATCAATCCCATAGTGACATAACGTTAACTTTCAAATTATGTCATATATATAAGAATAATCAGTCGAATGTCTCTCTCTTTCCCTCGTATAATTCAAACGAAGTTTGAATTATAACGATTGATTTTAATTGAGCGGAGTATTTTACTCCAATTACAACGCGATGCTTTGTTAATGCACCTATATATGTGCATAGCAATCGAATATGTAAAATATCAGTATATATCTGTGTGAGAAAAAATGAGTAAGTGAGAAAAATAGAAATAAAGAAAGACAGTTATATTGGAAAATATTTAGCGAATATCGAGATTCTAACGCGGTTTAATTATAATCTAAATTTGGAGGCTGCGAGACGTTATTATAAATTCAACGTTTAGTTCAATACTGCAATTTATATGTATATACACCAACTCGATTTATGCTAAACGGAAAAATTAACTGTCCTCGATTCAATGAAAATTGATATTAAATTTTTTAAAAGAATATTTAGAATTTCATTAGAATTACAATTGTAAGAAAATGATGTGATGTTGATGAATTGTTGTTTCAAATTTAGAAATAATTTAAGTACACTACAAACTCAACTTCTGATAAAATATCATCTTGATTTATTATTCGAATTCTTAATATAATAAATTAAAATAATATTCAAAAGTAATATAATTTTTGTCGTAAGTTGAAATTTATGTAGATGAAGAAAAAATAAAAACTGTAAAGTAAACATAGAAAATTAAAATTTATTGAAAGTCTATTTTTCCGTTTAACATAATTTTCTACTTAAATCTATTTTTGTAAATTTTAAAATAGAAATAGAAACAAAATAGAAACAAATAAAATAGAAATATTTCCTGAAAGTATAATTTAAATACTAATTATACACTGATCATATTAGTACTACTACTTTTGAAAAAATTAATTTGTTCTTAAATTAAATGAATGTGTTTATTTATTTATTTCACGTGCATTTATTTATTTCACAACCAATTTTTCAAATGTAAATAGCTATAATATATATATATATATATTATTGATACATATTTCAATTACTAAAATAAATAATAATATTTATACTATTACTTATATCTCTAGTTTATTAAACTTTAAAAAATACAACAACTAAGATTAAAGAATGATTAATATTGTTATGCATTAGCAATTATTAAATTTTATCACAAATATCTAATAACAGAAAACTTATCATTAATTTACTCATGTAAATTGTCCTTCATTTTTCATCAATATTCCTGAGTCAAGATCTTTTTTTGTTCAATTAAAACTTTGTTTACATTTTTGTAATCATCAATAATACTATAATTTATATTCATTTCATTCCAGATTTATATTCATTTCATATATTTATATGTGTATTTATCTTCTTATAAAATAGAAACTATAAAACAAAGTCTAATAAAAATGTATACCTGAAGAAAAATCTTATTAATAACTTATAAATAATGTTAAATATTTACATGCATTAATAATAAATTAAATTCCAAAAAGTTATAAATTGTAATCTCCATTTCACTAACTCGATTATTTGATTACTTTTAATATAAAAGAAAAAAAAATTTAAGGATAATAAAAATTTCATAATACTGCGGTTTTATTATTTATATATTTCTATTTAAATATTACATTACGTACTACAATAACTAATTATTTTTAAATTAATAACATATTTTTGAAAGCTAATATTTGAATAAATATGATCTTCGAGGAACACAAATTTTAAGTTAAATTATTGATTTTGAAGTACTGTAATGTACTATTGAATTTATTTTAATTTATGTTTTAAAAACAATATTTTAATAATCACTATTAATAGTGATTATTAAGAAATGAGTTCTATATTAAGCATTTCAAATTTCCTTTATTTGTGTTATCTTTTTTCAATACCTATTTAATATATGGACAAATGATCATTACTTCTTTAAGAGAAAAATTAATTTTCATATTTATCACTAGTAAGTTGATTATATTAAAAGATTTTTATACAAATTAAATTACAAATAAAATTTTATTTTATTATTCTCTCTTAATTTAATAATATGAAATTAAAATTGTTCTTAACTAGTCAAATTATGTGTAAAATTTTTTAAGAAAACAAAATATATCAATATTCTTTAATTCTTATGCAATTAGAATTAAAGTACATTTAACTTTTATACTGTAAAAATATATACGCTCTGTATGACACAGAAAAATATATAAGTAGAATTTGAATTAGATAAAGCAATTAGTTATTAAATGAATGACTATAAAGAAAATCTAAACTACGTAATATACACATTAATTCTAAATATTATTAAATATATTGTATGCTATAATATCTTACATTACTTACTTCATTTAAAATTAAATACATAAAACATTTAAATGAATTGTTAATTTAATTTCTAATAGAAAAAATGAAATATTGGTATTTAAAAAAATAATTTTTAGTATAAAATTTTTAGTTTAAAAATCAAGTTTTGACATTGGCTTAACTAATTGTATGCACATTTAAAATAGTATACATACATATTTTTCTAAAAAATATATCAATATGTACATTTTTAATTTTAGGATAAGGATATATATTTTTCTAAGAAATATATTAAAATGTGCATTTTCAATTTTAGGATAATGTATAGTAAAAGAAAAAGAAATTTTAGTTTCTGATAAAACGTAGCAGTAATACCTATATACCCGTATTGCATATTATATCAATAAATTTTGAATAAGTGCCTTTCAAAATGATTACAAATCTTTTATTTAAATTTAAGAAAAAAAATTAATAAAGGAGTAATAAAATCCGTACTGATTTTAATTAGTTTACATATCTTGGTGGATATTGTATTAGAATTTAGACCTATATATAAATAAATATTCTTTATGATTAACATTCAAATTATTAGCAATTGAAATCTTGAACTTACAACTGCATATTTATTTATAATGATAAGCCATAATTTTATTCGACAATAGTAAAAATGATTATATCTCGAATATTTTATAAGTTTAGATTAAAAATCTTATTTCATTATCATATAAATAATTAAGCGAATTAGAATACCATTATGATAAAAAAATTATTGATGCCTACCAACAACAAGCATATCTGAGTGATCGGAGACAGTTTGAAATGCTGGAGCTTCAGCCGAAACCTCGCATCTGTACCGGCCAGAACTCATCAGATTCACTGAATTCAGCACCACTGATCTCTCTGTCGAATTATGAATCTGAAATTAACAGCTCCAATTAATGAGTGTAATATAATATAACCTCGATTAATAAATACGTTCACATAGTTCTTTTACAGCTAGACGTATTTGTTTCTTGTACTTCAAATTACTTTGATAGCTTCAATTTTTATAATCTGTTTTTGATAAACTATTAAAATCATCACCTATTAATAAATATTTACATAACAATTACTTTTCCAATTATTCAAATGCCTCTAAATTATTCAAAACTTATTCTCTTGAAAAGATTTATTTAATAATGACCATGAAATCAAACATACTTGTGATGTAGTTAAAATAACATTATTAGTAACAATTTTTATAATGCCGTTTTTAATTTTGCCTTTATTGAATTTTAAAATTATGTAGAGTAAATTTTGAACTACGGCTTTTTGTATAAACTTGATTATTTACTTAAATAACTATATAAATCCAAGCATTTATAGTTAAACTACGAATGAACGAATTTATTAAAAATGTATTTACCAACAGTTTGAATATGTAGAACTTGTTACTGAATTAAAAAATATTTTAACTAATTTTTATTTATATAAATATGTACAGTAGAATATATTAACGGGATTGAAAAATATGATAACTATCAATATAATGTAAAAATATAAATTTTTACATCATTGTCCATCTGAGCACGCGGGAATTGAACGATCGAGTAAAGGATTCACAGCACGGGAATACGTATTTATACAGCGTAAGTCACTTCGACCAGGAAAGTGGGCTACGGCCGAATCAAAAGCTAAGAGTCGATGATGGGGCGATTTTCCTCTTTGAAGACGGGCGAACGTCTGGACTTTACGTTCCACGAAGTCGATGTCAGGAGGTGATACGCTGCTATCACGACGATCGGCTAGCGGGTTATTCAGGGGATCAGGAGACTGTGCAAAATTCAGAACGAATTTTATTAGCCATGGTGCAAAGATTGTTTGTTAACGAAATTAGCTTGTTCTTTGAGACAGGGACAATTCGGCTCTGCAAACCATAACGGCCATGGGAAGTAATGGTTACTGATGTAATGGAACAGTATCCACGTACGCCTTGAAGGAAGCGTTTCGTTTTAGTTGACACAGATTTATTTTTCAGATGAACTTAAGCCTTTCCGATTGCCCGCAGCAACATTAGAACATTGGCATCGCTCTTCGAAAAAGAAGTTATGCGTTTAATTATGCGTTGGAGTTACCCCGGCGTAATGTTCACCGATAATGTGGATGACTCCGGCTTATCATCCTCAAGCGAACCTTAAGGTAAACCTCAACCCCATTCCACCGAGAGTCGCAATCAGGAGCTGAAGAAGGGTTGCGGATGCGCATCCAGGATGGCACGCAGTGGGATTGGGTCACGTACATTCCGGAAATGGCACTTGAGAAGACTTGAGAAGCCGAAGAAATGCTGCCACGGAGCAGATACTCAGCGAATTGCTTTTAGGCCAAACCTTCGCCAGGTTGGACGAGTTTTCTAGGGAGTGGTCAAAGCGGTCATTGTAAGAGTGATTGGTAGACTTCACGCAGCACCAAGACGGGTATGTCCCGGAAATGCGCGTTGCAGCGGAGTCGCTTTTACACGAGGGAGATTTTATCTTCGCCCGAAATCACCCGATATCCGACGCGGTTGAACAGTTCAACGCAAAGTTGGATCCCTGTTGGAAAGGACCATTTTGGATTAGTAAGATGCGTAGTGTAGACTGTCGAACGTCCGAGGGCAGATCCACCCAAGCTTCAAGTAAGCGAATTGAAGCAAGCGCCCATCGAGACTAGCGTGAACATCAACGAAACGTCGTTACCTTCTCCCTGTATCCGAGAAACGGGGGAGGACGAAAACATCATAGCATAGGCAGGGAATTGACGTCGGCAACCCATAGGAAGAGATGAGGGCATTCATGGAAAGGGGCATTTAGCGAACGAATCGGGGAAGTTTGAAACAACGACGTGAGGGGCCGAGAAAGATACGACCCGGTGACCCCGGAGCCTGTAAAGTAGTAAACGGCGTCAACCAATGATGTCGCGCTATATTAAGTTTTAACCTGCGTTTTATGCCTTATGTGAATTAATCGATGTCGGTTAGCCTTAAGATTAGCTAAGTTGAAAACAAAGTTGGAACACGTCGTGAGATAAATCTCACTGTGTCAATCGAAAGCAGAATAAATAACGAGTCAGTATTTGGAGAATCACGAAGTGGGTCGTAATAGCAGAGAACAATTTGGGCAGAGGAGTATAGTAGGATGAGAATACACGAGGCGATTTGATGGAAGAGAAATTGACGTATTAGCTCCCCACGAATTTTCAGGTGTAATGGGTATGAACGCGGAGAAACTGCATTGGGAAGTATTTCGTTTAAGTGCACAAAGTGTATGACAATTGGCTGGAGGGGATGGAATGTGGCGAGATTGAGAAGGGAAAAATCGGGTGGTCAAGCCAAGTAAAAGGAAGGAATGGTGTAGTGAATTCGACAGTGAGCGAAGAGAAGGAAGCAAGAAAAAGAAAGGGGATTTCAAACGAGGCGAAACGTGACGTAGTCTCCCCTTGGACATGAAACTCCTCTCGCGAGACACTCAGTAGTGCGGATAATGGGAAACGCTAACAAAATGGAATGCAAGATACACTAGTGCAGTGGAATAAAAACGTGCGTACTCTTAACTGGACTGTGTTAAAGGGTTGATATCAGTACGTTTAGTCGAGTTATAATACAAATTTTATACATTTTTCAAGAAAATTATATTTCTAAAATTTGCATTTTATTTATTGACATGCTATAGATATATATTTATAATTAATTTACAAGTATATTTTTGTAATTATTACATTTTTTAAGATGGTTTATATTCAATTCGGTAATATTGTACTTTTCCTTCATTTTGAAATCTGGCAGTTTGAATAATCCCTAAATCAATACTATAATCTTTTCAGTTTAGAAAAAAATACTTTGTTTTTTATATTACGCTTTTTATCTTATTAAGGCTGTGTTTATAAATATGTATACTAATGAGTTTTTTTTACTTTTAGTACATGCAAAATTCATATATTATTAATTTATTAATATAATGAAATAAAATTAATTACTAAATTCTAAGTTACGATTGGTTGTATTTACAAATATACCTATTTACAAAAGAAATTAAAAATATACTATGCAAAAAATTATAAATATATTATACATAATTTAAAATTATTTTAGAGATACTCTATCTTTTGAAGTTTATATTTATAGTGAAGTCATACATTTACTTCACCTCTTAACATTCTTTTAACTAAATGTATTGGAGTACACAATTGTTTGTATTCATTTGTTTACCTTTAGTTCTTAAGAAAATAATTTTATGCATAATGTTAACAATTAAAAAAGGATTGGATTCTATTTATTTTTATTATAATAAAAATAATATTGCATTATTAAAGCAGAAAAAAACGTACTGGAATTGTTATTCGTAAGTGTTCAATTATGAAAGAAAAATTTGTATAAACTATAATTAACTTTTAGTCAATAAATTTTGATATATATAATAAGAAGTTGGTATTTTAAGACAGAATAGTTATCAAATTTAAATAACTAAATAATAATAATTTTAGGTATAAATAATATATTACTTATAAAATTTATAGTTTTAAATTTATAGTTTTAAATTATTAGTATTATGACACTTATTATAACACTGGTAAAAATTCGAATTTAATAATTCTGAATTTTACCTTCTTTAAATTTAAATAATTAACAAAAATGATTAATTATTATTATTAATAATTATATCTTCTTACAAAATAGGATTTATATAAGCTTAAGATTCTAAATGAAAAAGAAGGTAATTATTGTAAGTAATTAAAAAACACTTGTTATAATGTACACATTATAACAAGATTTTAAAAAGAGTTAACATAAAAAATATAATAACCCTAGATTAGAAAATCATTTGTAAAATGACTTTGTCCTCATACCAGTGTTATATTTTAGTCTTTCTGTTTCCATAACTCTGAAACTCCTTATTTAAACCCTCGGATGCGTTAATCCGGGTGACGTAGCGACTAGTAAATGCTTCAGGACCAGATTCAAGTAGGGGAATTGGAAACCATGCCTACCATAATATGAAGATTGAAAGAGATAACTAGAGCGAGCTACGATAAAAGTTGAATGTAAGGTGGAGAAGTTGAGAATGATGAAGTAAAAGAAAGAGATAGAAAAAGTGGGAAAATGGAATGAGTAAGGGAATGAAAAAGAGTAACGACGATGGAAGTAGCAAAGTACCCTTAGCAGTAGACGTCAAGCGAAGGGTTTCGCTTTTAGCCAATAAGCCTCTAAAACGCACATTAATAACGCTATACCTTATCTATCTATATATACTTTACTTTCACTTTTTGTATGCATTTATCTAGGAATGAAATTCAGAAAGAGAAAGAAAATGAGAGGAAAATTGAGAACATTAGTAAACAATACGGTTATGGAATCAAATACAAATACATTTGTAGAAATTAACGAGGCGACAATCTAACTTGTTAATTTAATCACGATAATTGGTATCTTCGCCTTTAATTACCGGTATCTATTAGTAGACTGAAAAAGTATTTATCTATTACTAGAGTGATAGCTTAAATATGAAAATACTATAAATATCACAGGATTAAGAATTATAATAGATAAGCATTATGATAATTATTAACAAATATATTGGAATTTAAGAAAATATTTACAAAAATATTAAAATTCTAATATATTCAAGTCTAAAGTAATAAAACAAAACATATAAATATTAAATTTAAAATTAAAGGGTAATACTAAAATTTAAGATTTTGTACCTTCTCTTTATTTTCAGTTCCAAATATTTAATATAAATGTGTAAATTTTCTATTTTTCTTTTGGTTTCAATCACTTCTTAAATTGCTTTCTATGTTTTTATTTATCTTTAGTATATGAAAGAAATTTTTATACCATGCTATAATTTTATACTTTCTTTTGTACCATAATTTAATGGAGAATTTTATTATGTGCTTTAGATAAAATTGTAGCATATCATATTTATAGCTAAGGTATAATTAAATTGTAAGTTTATTTTGGAAAATGTTAATGTTTTTTTTCTATAAAATTTCTAGAAAGCATCGTCTTGCCTATTTGTATATGTACTTTATAAAAGCTGAAGGTTTAGAGACTAAAATTCTTTTAAATCCTCAACTTTTTTGAGAAGGTATGTTATATTTCCGGATGGATTACACATTTTGTTACTGTTTAGAATAAAAAAAACCTTAATTATCACGGAGTTGAAATTATCTAAGAGGCGTAATTTTTTGTAGTATTTAATTTATCTATATTAAGTATATATCATGAAAATTAAAATAAATAAATAATTTAAATAAATCATATAAGAATTGCAAAATTTTATATATAACATTACGATAAAAAATAGCATACTTATTTCTTAAATATTAATGTTTCAAAATATTTTTTAGTAGTAAGAGAATTTATTTTACATAGATCTGTAATTATATATGTATCGGTTTAAGAATATATATTTATTTTTTAAAAAACATATGCTTTTTAAAAAGAACTAATTTTATTTAATCAATTATTCATCTTACAATCTTCTATTCTCATCTGAAGCTTCTATATAATTTAAAATATCATAATATACACAGCTTTCTAATCAACGAAAAAAAGAAATTATAATTCCTGCATTTAATGCAAAATTAAATACATATATTATAATAAGTTTTATAAATAGATATAATTATGTTGCCATACAATAATCGTCAAAACATTTCTACGAGAGCAAATAATTTAATTATTCTGTAATGTATAAGTTATACTCCATTACTTTTAATTAATAGATCTAATACATATCTTTAACAGATCAAAATAATGGTTATTTAATAAAGATTTTAAAAACAATGTTTCGAAAAATTCGAAAAAGCCATTTATTTGTAAAGTGAAAATAAAATATGTGTTAAGTCTTAAAGAATTTTAACAGAAAAATATTGTTTTAGTAAATTTATATTTGTATAATAATTTCTCTTTCATTTGATATTGTTACAATATTATCACTTCGTATTATTTTATAAATCACTTATGAAACTGAACTAAAAATTCCAGGAAACTAATAAGAAAATGTTGTAATAACAGTACGAAATTGATGTACACAAAAAGTTGTATATTAAATTAGAACAATTTTTAATCAGTATTAAAACAAATATGATTAATATTATTTTAACATGATTTTCTAATGAAAGATAATATTTCTAAAAATTAAGGTATTATGAATATATAAGTATACCAAAGAATAATTAAATACCGTTATAACAAAATTGATAATTTAAAACTTATTAGTAATTCCAATAATGTAATTGCATTGTTAATATTAAAATGAAAAATTGAAGATAATACATTTTTATCAGTACTACTTTGATCGCACAAATTTAATACAATTAATACTTCGAAAGTTAATAATGTATCTTCCAAAATTTATGAATAACTTATCAATTTAAAGTATCTTTTGCATGAACGATTGCGTTGACGTATGAAAGGTATATTGAATAGAAGGTATCACGCGTGCACAGAATCGCCCCCCGAATATAATAAGCGTAATATACGACGGGTTCCATTGTCATCGTCACGCTTCTACAACCTACCTCCATATCTAAACTCCCATGTTCGCATCGCCGTTCTCTTGAAATCGAAGCTCACTTGTCGGAGACTCTTATTAAACTACCTCTAGTTTTGACATAGTACAGAATCTAAACCATAAGAAGATTTGCGTCGCCAGGCAAACACGCTCGACTGTGTATATTCATCTTTATTCTGTATTAGGTTACGTGCGAATGCATGTGAACGTGATTATCAATACATCAGTATACGCTCAAAAGAAAGTCTTTATAAAAAATATGTACAATATAACTAAGAATGAATGTGCGTTTGTCGATATATAAATAGATGCACGTACTATCGAACGTTACGTATCGATATTTCCAGCCATATTTGTAAAACTAGGATTGTCATCGTATATGACATGAATTCGTGTGCAACTATGATTAAGGTTAAAAGTAAATTGATTTATACTTAATAAATAAACTGTACAATAAATATTCTTCAAAATTCAAGATTCTTCAAAAGAAATTAATTATAAAACACTTTAATTAAGATCAGATTATTTTTATAAGTATATTGCAGTTTTATTCGTTATTACAGTTTGTAAATTAACCTGAGTCGATTTTTAGAAATATTATTTGTATATAACATCACCTGCATAAAAATTTTTAAGATACGACTAAATGACAGTTCTATTTATAAAAAAAAGCATGATATATTGTGTGACATATTCTACGATTCAGAATAATTGCAATATTTTAATATTTTCAAAATTAAACAGAAACACACATTCAATATTTTTAATTTTCAGAAAATGTTCAATTTATGCAGTTAGTTATGAGTATACAGCAATATAACATATCGAGAATAATATACATTAACAATCATTATAGGAAATATAGAAGCAGAGCTATAAATCTTTCATTTTTGTGCATGCGAATTATTTACAATTGAGTATCTAATTTCCCTTGAAGACAATATAAAAAATTTTTATGATTTTCAATATCATTTTCCAGACAGTATAGAAACCATTATCATTATTATTGTTACTGGCTACCTGTGCAGAAAGTCTTTATATTTACGTATGAACGTGCAGGTTTGAGAAGTAAATAATGAAGATATGGGGAAAATGAACTTACGTCAACTGTGACACCAGGGAGAGTAAAGACCAGTACTGGTGGCTTTTCTCGCGGTACATATCGGTAGAACTCGTTGCCGTCCTTGTACCACTTTACAGAGTAGAGGATCACGTTGTCCAGATTGAAGTTGCACTCAAGTCGCACGTTTTGTCCGCGCACCACGTGCTGAGGTATCACGAGTTCCATCATTCTTAGTCCATCGATTTCTGAAAAATGAAAAAAAGTATAGATCAGCTAGTTGTCTCTTTTCTGTCTGTCTCTCTCTCTCTCTCTCTCTCTCTTATTCTTTGTCTACCTATCTTATTTTCTCCTTCGTTCGATTGTGTTCACTCACGTAATATTGTGAGACTCTTTTTAGATCATGTCAGCAAAGTCTCGCGAGTCTCTCACGCGACGCCTATTTCATGCGCGAGAAAGATGGAGTACGTAGAAGAAAAGCAAGCGAGATAAAACGATTTGTTAAGGCTTGGAACAGATAAGTCTTTATCTACTATTAAACTAACGTTATTAGAAAAAACAAAATTACATTAAACGTTATTCAAAGATCAGATATTTATTTTACTTTTTTGAACCATTTTCACTTAAATGAATTGTATAGTAAAAGTCAATATTACATTCGTCTTTTATTAACTTTTATAATACTCATATAATTAATACTAGCAAATGTTTCTAAATGACGTATCTTTGAGATTTATGGTTTTTTATATTCAATTAGGCTAATTGTAAAGGCAAAATATAAATAAGTAAACAGAGAATGTCATATCATAATAAAATTAATCATATACATTAGTTCTCTAATAGAAAATCCTATTATTATTTATTAGTATTTAGTGAAAAAATGTACGTATAACTTTTTGAAAAATTATAAGTTTTTAAGGTTTAAACTATCAAATACAGTAACAAATCGGTTTTAAATATATGTTGATCATTATAATATTACTGTTATTATCTTTATCTTTATCATCGTAATTATTATTATTATCTAAATATTTTTTCACAAAGAAACAACTTTTATAATAATATTGCCGTCATTTTTTCATTTTTAAATCAATGATTTAGATGATCTGAAATTTAAATTATATAATAGATATCACATATTTAACGTTAGCTTTCATCACTCACTAAATTTAAATAAACTTGTTTAAACCGAGTTTTATTTAACTTATAAATAAGCGTAAATCCTACTGTTTTATTTATTATAAGCCAAAGAACTGAAATTATCTGTCTGTATACTAATCATATTTAACGAAAAGTAGACTTATACTAATAGCGCTCAATCATCTATTATTCAACTCCGTAATGCTTACTTTTAATTTTTGCGCCTTTTATGACTGAAAATCTTATTTCATTCTAACTATATTATCGTATACCAAGAAAAAGAAGACGCTTACCAAAATATATGAGAATCTTCTACTTCGTCATGCTCTGTATGACGCTTTTCTTTTTTCTTTCATTTCTTTTCTTTTTTCTTTCGTTTCTTGGATTATATCGAATGATTTATCGAGAGAAACGACTTTGAGGATAATTCACTCTTATATTTTCTAACGATGATAGTGAGTACGGATTTTCCGTGCAATATCGTTTCTTTCTTCTACTTGGTCAAAAAAGAGATTTTCATATCTTCTTTTTTCTCTGTCCAGCTTTTTAGCCCACAGTGCGTGATTTCCTTTTTTTTGCAAGCGTCATATATTTGTCTTCTTTTATCTTCTTTATTTTACTCAATTTCGCCTTCATATTGGATATCCAATAACTCAATTATATCTATCAATCAATATTCTTTTTGGAATATGATTAAATATAATAAGGTAAAATATTATGAAATATTATTAAGCATTAAATGGTTTATAAAAGTTATAAATCATTGAAAGTCCACAAGCTTCTTTGTATTTATAAAAATAAGAATTTGAATTATATGTCAATCTCTCTATGAGAAAAAATAATCTCTATGATGCATTTCAATAGTGGATAATGCTATCCATTTAGATATCCTTATTTATCGATCATTGCGAAGTACACTTATCAAATGTTAATATGTTATAAAAGTTATTACATTAATTAGTACATAATACATAGTATTGAAACAGTATATACAATTAATATAGCTATATTTACAGTATGTACAAACTATATTATATATGCAGTTTAGTCTAAAATCAGTACAACTTTTTTATGCATATTATTTTACATATATTTAATTCTATTTTACTATTTCTGCCATTAATAATAAACATATGTAATAACATATACTTTAAGAAATTGTAAAATCATGTGATGTAGTTTATGAAGTAGTTACTTATTATATGTACAATCTTTAAAATAACGTGCATGATATATATTTTTATTAATTCATAAAAAATCTTTCTTGCCATCCCTATTCAATACATTTTTAATAAAATCAAAGTACAGTTTCTAGGAATTAATTATATTTTATCAAATACATTTCTAATTATCAAATATAATGCTCTACTAATGATCTTAAGAAAATAAAATTAATATAAAATAATTTTAAATATAATATCAAATTAAAGTGATCTAGTCGATATCTACTATCCAAAAACATTGGATCTTATTCTACTAATATTTTTATGCTTTTTTATAATTATATAAATATAATATTATTTAATACTATAAAAACGTAGGTTCTGAAACAAATTTGTATTATTAACCATTGTAATCATACTTTAAGACAAAATGTGATAAACATTTCAATATTCATAAAAATTTTTAATTCATTCAAAGCTTTTTTGATGATAATATGTTTTATAAAACTCTTAACAATATTGTTATGAATATCGGACCAAGCTTAGATGAGATTCGGAGGAACAAAGTTATCTGAAGTTAGAGCATCAATCTCTCCATGTGGTTCACTAGCAGCCACATACTCTAATGGAGTAGACGTACTATGCTCGACCACGACCGCCCAATTAGCCGTGCAAGTACAAGTGTCAATTAGAACGAGATCGCAAAGCAGAAATATCTTTCTATATAATAATATGTATGGAATAAGTTTCTATACTGAATTCAAATTCATTCTAATAATATCAGTTATTCGCCGTTGCTTAGAAACTAAAACGCAGAAAATTAATTTTTTTAAATTTCTCGAGAAAACCTTTATTTTCTGATTATATCTGGCCAATTTTTATTTTGAAATATTTTTTAACCACATATTATTTAATTATTTATAGGAATTTAATATATACATGTTAATTATTCAAAAAGAATACAAGCAAATATAGTAAAAATTATTTTTACTCTGACAATATTCCCGATTAGAAACTTTACATTTTGCCATCAACAAAATTTCTAATTTTATTCTTTGCCATCGGTTATTCTTAACCATTAATATCAAATTGGATTATCTAAACATTATATAAATAATCAATAATAAACTAATTCATATATTTTTTATGTTACTCAAGTTAGACTGTCTACATTTAAAAGTTGATTAAAAGAAACTTTGTCTATACGTTGTTAATCAATCATTAATAACATAATAATGGAATAAATTAAAAGAAATTTAGAATCTTAAGTAACGTAATTTTATATACATTTCAACTTCAAAAAAGAACTGACATTATATTTTGGTCAATAAGGAAAAAGTATAGTATTATGTTAAATTAATTTTGCACAAAGATATAACGTAGTTATTGCAAAAATTACACAAATATATATTCCATTTTATTATAACAAGTTTAAATATATTTTAAATCGATGATGACGACATAGTATCTGTTACTAATAGTTACGTTATTTTGAATGAATGAACTAAAAATATTTTTAAATAAGTATAAATGTACATTAAATATGTATAATAAAATGTAATTAAGATAAATAATATGTTAAACAATCGGATTATTGAAGACAATACGTCAACAATGGTATCACTCAATATTATATAAGTCTTTAGATATATATAAGATTTTAAACACAAATGGATATTGAACGTTTAAAGTATTTTCATGATTTTTTCAGTATTAACTTTATCACTAAAATTGATCTTCGATAGGCTATATTAAAATATTCTTCAAGGGATTTTTTATATTTATTTTAAATTTTTAATATAATTTTAATTTCAATATGTTAGTACTTTATAATAAACATAAAAAATTTGTTAATTGAATTATTAAAAATACGTTTAATAATTTCAATTTCTAAATAATTCAAGAAAATCTATCTCGGAACATATTATTATTGTATAATGCATAAATACTGAATTATAGATATGTAAAAGTGAATTCCTTTTTATTCATAATATGTAATTTTACTAAATTTAATGTATCCTATCTTTATTAAATATCTGATTCTAATTATTTTAATAGCTTATGAATGAAATGAGATGCCGTAACTCAAAAATCACAAAATTCATTGCAAACTTCATAACTTCAATAATTTTGCTCAACTCTGGCCAAAAAGAGGATTTACATTACATAAAAACTTAATAATACCCATAAATTATAATGATTCAATTAGAAAAAAAATTTCTTACGAATTTCAAAAAGTTAAGTAGTAGAAGAAGTATATTTCTTCTCCTTTCTGACTCCTTCTTTTCATGCGTTTTCTTCTTCAATCTTTCTTCATCTATCTTAGTTCGATGGTCTCTTTCTCATCCTCACGTACACGCGTAAAAGAAAACGTACGTTTTGGTTCATGCGAATATATTCTTATGCACTCTTCGGAATCTCTATATAATGCAGAGAAAAGGAAGCTTTTCGATTACCTACTTTGAAATAATTTTTTGCTCGCACGCAAGAAAGTTACCCTTACTTATCTACTTGTATAACACCACCGAAGTCGCAATATTTCTTGCTTTTGGTACTTCTGATATGCTTTTATGTAGTTGAAAACAATTTTCCTCTTTTAAGTTTACAACAATATTCAACAGAATTTCGATCCCGTAGCTTGTTATTAGCTGCAAAATTTCTCTTATCATTCACAAATGCATATGTATTCCCAGATTAAATTCGACCATCATGTAAGAAAGCATTTAAAGCAGACTATTTTTAGTCTTTTCATTATTTTATATAAGAATAAAATGAATGTTACTGTTGTCAAAGCACTACATCGGCAAAATATTATTTTACCGGCCATCTTCTCAGAGAGCTTTTCTTGCGTTTATCACGAACTTCGTTATAACCTATAAAATTCGTCTCCGTAAAGCGTTTTTCTACAATTTCTTTAATTAGTATATAATTTTTATCTTAGTTTTATTAATAAATACGTTAAAATTGATTAAAATAGATTAAATATTGAGATAAGCTTAGCTCTATATTAACTAATAGTGTTTGATTTATTTAAACGATGCTGACGATCTGTTTATATGTAAATTTTGCTATCGAATTTATTATCGTTGTTCACTTAACTTTAAAGTAAATAATGAATTATTCGGGTTATTACAAGAGTATATTGTCAACTGTTATGCTAGTTAAGTATGTGTATTTTAGTAAATGATAGACAGTATATAATTTTAGGTAGGTTAACATTTTTTTAAACTTTCTTTCGAGAGACATAATTTGAAAGTGTTATTAATTAATTTCTCATGTAAGTGGTCCATTTTGCAGGTTCATAAACTTTCTTAATATAATTTAGTTTTTCATATAAGTTAGTCAATCTTCCAGTAAAAATTCTTATAGTTTCAAAAGAAATGAATGATTGTTTCTTATTGAAATATTTTATTTATTTTATTTATTTTATTTATTTATTTATTTATTTATTTATTTTATTTATTTTATTTATTTTATTTATTTTATTTATTTTATTTATTTTATTTATTTTATTTATTTTATTTATTAATTATAATTTTTTTGAAATTCTAAAGCAATATAAGGATCTACCTTCCAATGTTCTGATAATATTATGTATTTCATCATTGTATATTTTTCATTTTTTAGACACAAAAGATAATAATGAGAAAAAAATAAAACTTTTACTGAAAGTATAAACTTTTATTAATTATAATGAGTCAAATATAAGTCATTGTAAGCTAAATAGAAAGCGTTTTTAGAACCACATAAAATTTGTGTATATTATATAAATACAATATAATACATCTTGATTATTTTGAACTTATTTGAGAATAACGCATGATTATCTGCGGATTTTTTTCCGCAATTAGAAATTTTTTCAAAAAACATATTTCATTTTATGCGTCAGATACATATTTTATATTTTTATGTGTTTGTTTAAGTTAATTAATAAATATAAATTATTATTGGGATTTCATTCATACTTTATTTGAATGATATATAGCATTAATAATTAAAATTAACGTATATTATACTAATTTTAAAAGTAGAAATGAAATATTGTAATTTTTTCTAATACTTAAAAATTTACATTTCAAGTAAATATTCATAAAACATTCGATTAATTAATAAACCATTGTTGGCATTAACTGAAAGATATTGAAATTGAAGAATACTTTAAAATTTGGTATAATATCTATGAACTGAAAAACGTGCAAAGGAATGTCACTTACAAATTAAAAAACAGTATCATTGCGATAAATCAATAATGGTAATCTGAAAAAATAACTATGTAAAATTTTCAAATGTGTCAATTTTACTGAAATATTGTGAATATTCACTTCGAAAATATACAGTTTTTATGATGGTTTTGAAACAAGATTATTTTCCAAAAATATCTGGATTACAAGAACTTGGGATTAAAATACTAAAATATTATACATTTATATAATGCTCAAATAAATAATACATAAAATTTAAAAAATACACTTTCCTTATATTTTATTTTTCAATATATAAGTTTTTAGTTATTTATAACCCAGGAAGCTAAATTAACTTATTAATTTAGCAGATTTTGTACTATTTCAGAAAAGCAACTAAGTTATTATTGAATTTATGAAAATTAAAAGAAGCACATACATACACAAACACATACATATACATATATATATATGATAGGTACCATATTTAGTATTACATTAAACATTACTGACACTATTAGAATTAATACAATTTGTCAACAATATGATAAACATTTACTTATTCATTATTAAAAATAATCATTTGTAAAATATTTCTAGTATTTAGCATCTATTAATAATAATTTAAGTGATAAAATTTTTAATATATAAAATAATTTTTGTTATTCAAAATAGTAAATTGTAGTACTTAATTTTTTTGACTAATACCTTTATAATTAATAGAAAATTTTTATCTTGAATACTCAATTAGTTTAAATAATAATATTAATAACTTTAACTGTTTTTAAATTAAATTAATCATTTAATGAAATACAAATATCAAAGATATTTTCAAATTATTAGCCAACGTCAAATTATACAGTGAATTTTACAGACATTCAATCGACAAATTGAAAAGTTTTATGCCGAGTGATTGTAAAACTGTTTGCTTGTATACGTTTTCAAGAAATTGCGTCTTCCTTATTTTGTGCGCGAGGTAGTGAATAATCTCATCAGTCTCAGCGCGTGCGCGTATTTTTAAGTGCACACCAGAGCCCATCAACCGCGAGGGCGTGCGGCTCCTTCCGCTGTATCACTCGAGCCCTCGCTCTCAGCTTGAGCTAATCGCAGAGTGCATTACGTAAATCAACTTAAAGTCGCTTTATCTTGCGAATTTTCGCTTCGCGGAGCTAATGCATATTCCGTGACGTTGAAAATATCAACCACTGATCTTGGAACCAAAGTTTTACTCTCTAGCGATTCATAGACCTTAAAAAGTTCGCTTCATGTTTTACAATTTTTCCTGATTTTCCTATCCTTTGTTTGTTTACATGGACGATTAAAGTTGCTAATTTGTATTAAAATTATTGTATAAATTATCTCCGTAATGCAGAGAATTGATAGCAGATAATAATACAGACAGTAATACAGTTTGGTTTGTTAAACAGAGAGGAGGTGAACGGTGACTTAAAATTTAATAATTGAAGTAAAATTGAAAGAAGATAAAAATAATCTTAGATAATGCATGTTCCACTTTCTTTTACTATAAACGTAGTATCTATAAACATTATTTAATTAAAAATTTTTTAAATAATGATAATAAATAAAAATGCTTTATTCAAATAAATGTTAAAAATGAAAAACAGATAGTGCTTTATATTTCGACTACTATTTTATCTTTTATTTTTTCTTCTGATATTATTAGTTGAACAATTCTAGAGTATTTTAATTAAGCGAATTTTATTCCGATAATTTTAATTTAATGTCAACTTTATGAATTTAATATTTTTATAGCACTGAATATAATATCTTCGGTATAGTTTATCGTCGATACAGGCTACATTTTTAAAAAAATGCAATGTAAGTAGATCAACAAAACTTTTTTAATTTTCGGAAAGAGATTTTATTATTTTCAAATGAAATTAAAGCGGCTATAACTGTATAACATATTTAATAGGTAAGGCATTTAATTGCATGAATATCCATTTTGTAAAAAATTAAAGAAACTCCAATTATGTTTCAAGCTTTACTCAGTAATTCTTTAAATTTCGAAGCTAATTACTATATGAGTTTTAAGTTGTTATATAATAGATATACATTATTATAATATTTTTGTATATATATTCACATTCCATCTGGAAATATCAAAATCTATTTTATGTTCAAAAACCTCAAAATTTAGAAAATTTTAAAATGATTTCAGTTACATTCAAACAAAATTTGTTTACGTCGTATTTTAATTCAGTAAAATAATTTCAATTAATATGTATTCGTAATTTAATATCTTAAATTTAGGATAAAACAAATAAAACACAAATTGTTTAAAACAAATCATCCATATCTACAAAAAAAGAAATAAACTTACTCTAATTTTTCAAATATTCATCAGTTCTTTTTCTTATAAAATTCAAATTTAGAAATAAGATGTTTTTAAAGTTTTCTTGTAATTAATTTTGAAATGATAGAAACATCAACATTATTTCAAGCTGATGGTTTGATACTTTACATTACTCAGCTTCAAAAATTAATTTTTCTTTAAATTGGTGTTCTTATTTAAAATAGAAAGTTTACTAATTATTTACTTTTAATACATTTACATATTTTATTAGAAAATTTATTAGGATATCGAAAAATTTGAAAGAGAGATCTGTAATTAAAAACATAACAACGATTAAAATTTCTAACATAGTTTATACACTTATGATGTAAAATAAAGAAAACTTATATATTTTGCTCTAACTAAGACATTTCAAAGATAAACTATTTTGGCAACAGTTACGAATTTCATTAGAATGGGCATATTTACTTCCGAGATAAGAACTGTTGTTGCAACATTTTTCCGAAGCTTTTCTTGTGAGATTCTCTACGTTGATGAGAATTACCCGAACGAGATCACCAATTCAAGTATAGTAAAAAAATGTACATTAAACATATGGAATAAAATAAAATAGATTATTACTGTAAACTATGTGCACGCACAAAGTGCAAATATACACAAATATACACTCAGGATAATGCGTGTGAAATTTTGCTCACGTAAGAAAATAAAAGACGATCAAAATAAAATAGACAATAAATCAATATAATAAAATAAATTTTCAGAAAACTCAAGTTAACATTAAATAAGCTTTTTTCATAAAGATAATTTTAAAAGATACTTTTTCATAAAATATTTTTTTTAAATAATTTTTATTATAAACAATATGATTACTTCTTTTTCGGCGTGAATGTAAAAAAAAAATTCAAACTTTAATAGCTGCGAATATATATGTATACAAGATATGACATAATAAATACAAAATACTTGATTTTCGAAACATTTAAATGAAAAGCACTTAATAAAATAAAACATATATCTGTCAGTAAAATAGCAGTTATAGAAGTACCAATGATATAATCTGAGGCTAGTACATAAGCGCTTACTGATACGTATATGTATTTAAAATACTGTCCAAAATGCTCGAGCTAAAACAAATTACGTATGTGAATTATGTCGAGAATGCTAGTGTCTTACTGTAGGTACTTCAAATACATGATTCTCACAGATCCTAATCTGATCTAACATAATACTTAATAGATACTACAAGATGTAACGCCTAAAATATTCGAGAAACTACTAGTAAATAAGCAAATATCTAGATTTGTCATATAAATTCAAATTTTAACTATTACTTTATACCGCATTGAAACTCTAATATATTCATGAAATTAAAATTTAAAACTTGTTACGAGATAAGCTGTTATATTACGATAAATACTACACTTCTAATTCTTTACTTTGAAAATACATACAAGTGTAAAATATATTTTGTATCTTACTTCTACACAATATTTATTAGAAAATTTATTTTTTTTAAATAAAATTAATTATGTATTTTAATATAATTAATTTAGTAATAATATAATTAAATATACTTCCATTTATTAAGGTATCATATATTACACCTTCACTATAGAGAAATCGTTTAATTTCTAATTTCGCATTTCTGACACAAGTGTAAATTAACTAAAATATGGTCATATTAACTATGAATGCATTTGTAGAGTTGAGTAACAAAAAGCAACTCAGCAAAATACTCTGAATGTGTCTTTTAGTCTCTTTTTTCATAAAACTCCAATTTTCATTAGAAATTATCATATTTTCTATGTAACTATGATATATTGGATAATTCTTTCTCATATTCCTTTTTCTCTTATTCCTTTTTACTCATTTTTCTTTATCTGTGTGATTCTATTTTCTCGTAATAGTTCTTGAATTTTTAGTTAAACTATAATAATTTGCTCAAAAACTCGACATATTTAGCCAGATATACGGGTCACATTATTGCCATTATGTAAAATATGTTTATTCAAGATTTTTAACTTTACCATTTATATTTTAATAAATTATGACTAGTTCTATGTAAACTGCATACATTATTTAACAAAAAATTTAACAATACTTCTAATCGATTTTTATATTAATAGATATAATAGATTTTATTTAGCTATATATAAGGAACGATATTCTGAAATAACATTTTGTGATATCTCAAAACTGTCATTGTTATGAACGTATTAGTAAATTCCGTGTAAATTCATTGAACCATATGTAATTTTGTTTAACATTGTATAACATATTTTGATATAAAATTTATATATATTGTACTTTATATAAGTCACAATATTTTGCAATGAGAAATTGTGGTATGTATTAAATTAACAATTAAAATGTTCTAAATATTATACTTTTATGCACATAATAATTGGTGTATTTTGAAAATTCTTTTATACCTAGTTTATTAAGTACTTAATATGAATCAAAAATAAAATTTTAGATACCTAAGAATTTCGGACTTATGATTTGTTCAGATTTTCAACCCCCTCTAAGGGTGGTTTTTAAGCGTGAAAAGATTATTTTTAATGTAATTAGTTACTTTACTGAAACTGATACATGTTACCAATCATTTTCTTAGAAATTATTCATGTTTAAGAAAGTTGTTGAGAGTCAATCGGTTGGAACTTCAGACACATTTACTTTTATATGTTTCGAGTACGAAGAAACAACTTCATGTAATGTATAATAAAAACGGACATTTGAATCAGAAAATTATAACAATAAAATTACATTATTACAGATTTCAGATAATTTCAGATGAATAATGTATAATTTGATTTTGATTATTTATGTATTTATTTAAAAAGAAAATTAATATGAAAAATAACTATTTATAATGAAAGAACTTGATTTTAGGTTTGTTTGAAAGTTTTTAATATACTTTGTTCAAATTACTATACATAAAGATGTAAAAATATTAAAATGTAAATTAATAATTTTATTTTACTAGCAATTTTAACGTGCATTTATATTTAAAGAATAACAGTTGTTAAAAATCTTATATGAAAACAAGATTAATTTTCGCGACTGAAAGTAAATATTTTATAAATATAATAAATTACTTTTCTATTATTAACTAGATGCTGAACATATAAGAACTGCTTAATTTAAATTCATTTAATAAAAGTTTAGCTACTAAACTCTTCATATAAAGCTAAAAAGAAAATAGTTTCTTTAAGTCACGTATATTTTCTGTGTATAATTATCTTTTTATTATTGTAATTTTGAAATATGTGGACTATTATCATACATTCAAAATATTTTATATACTTAACAAAATATGGATGCAAGTATATGATTCTATATCATAATAATTAAGAAAATTATTATATTTATTTAACATTTTCAAATAACTTATTAATTAGTTAAAATAATAATTAAATAAAACCGATTTGCGATTGTATCAATGATTCTTTATTTAAGCTAAATGAAATTATTATGTAGATTGCACTAAGTTTTTGTTAAATTTTATAAAATTTGCACTTCTATTTCACGCAGCTGTATATTGTAGTTTAATACTGTCCTAATCGTACAAAATTTGTTTAATTTCAACACAATATATTAACAAATTTATTTAAAAATTAACGAATTATATTATATCTAAATATAACAAATTAAACAAAACATTAAATTATAGTTCTACAGATTTTAATGTAGTAAATTTTAATGTAGTATAACTGAAGGCCACAAGTGTTTTATGTAATAATATTTACTTTAGATATTTTAGTTTAACACTTCACCTACATCGTTAATTTTGTATTATATCACGAATTTTAAATAGATAGAATTTTCATTCTCAAAATTCCATACACATGTTGAACATGGATAAGTAATTTATAAAAGTTATTTATGAATAATTCAAAATTTAACTCTTAATTTTAATGAAAAATTGATTTAAATTAAGTTCTTTTAAACGACAATTTATTTTTATCTATTTAAAACATTCGTATATATGATATTTAAAATCTCTTGATTTTTAAAGTAGATGCTTCTATAAATTTACTTTATAATTAAATATAAAACCATCTGTCTCTTCTATTTTTAATATTGAATTTATCAATTATATAGTTTTCATGAAGTTATTAATTCAGTAAATTCATAATAATATTGACATATTAATATTAGTCACGACAAATAATTCAAATTCTATTTATGGAAAATATTTTATAATTTTATTTAATTAAATAAATAGCAAATTTTTGCTCTCATAGATAAATGTATAATGTTATGATCGGTATCTATTTTAATAATAGTACATTTACTTTTAAGAATAGCCAACGCACTTTACTTTTCAAAGTATACTATCAACCATTAAAATTAAAATTTAGTCAATATGACAATGATGAAATATCTCATCATTCGTCTCTTTAGACTGAAACAATTCTGTAACCGTAGTGTTTTATTCCAAGCTCATTTTCTTCTTCGCTTGTGCAAGCCTCAACAATCCTTCTAATTCTTCCTCTTATTGTTCAGTCAAGATTTTCGTTACGGTATGGTTAGATAAACGAGACAGCCCGACTATACCCAGTTCCAATGGAATTGCTTTTTCGTGTATAATTCAAGAAAGACGACAAATCAGAATGAAACCAAAACTAAAATACAGAACGACTATGCAATTGGAATACAACGTGGGTGTATAGAAGACACTTTTTAATCCGATAAAGGCAGTAACTGCCAGGAATTTCGTATTTCGATACCCATTTATAGAGAGATAGAGTTATAGATATAAAGAAAGGAAGAGAAGGAAAGAGAGAGAGTGAGAGAGTGAGAGAGAGACTATGAGAGAGGGGGGAGAGAGAGAAGAGACATAGTGAAATAGACATCGATTTGTGACAGCATGGCGGAGTAACGAGTTTGAAAGTCAACAGGGTAATGGCGAAGAATATAACAAGAAAGAGAGAGAAAGTACAGTGAGCTTGGCGAATATGATTCATTCGAAGCTCGTATATATTGAACGGGGTGCAAGTAAACGAGTGTGGAAAACAGTACACGACAATTTTTATTCTGCTCATGACTCAGAAAACGGCACGCGTACCATGACTGAGCCATTTCCTTTTCTTTTATTTTTATCTTTCTTTTTTTTTCTAGCAATCCACTTTTGGCTTCTTTTTCGCTCCCTGTTTCTTTTCGTCTCCATCAAATTATTTGTAGTTGAGATGAAAATTAATACAACGTTCAAACTGAAGCGTCAGACAAAAATTGTTGTGTATATGTAGAGTGCGCATGTATGTGTGTGAATATGCTTATTCTTCTTTAAGTATATATACATTGAAAGTTCAGTGTATTTATTAAAAATTTTCAAACTAGGAAACCTTTAAATTAAACATTATATATATATACTATTGAGAATTTGCATCGAAATAGAATTAACAATAATTTTTAAGATTAAAATAATTGTTAATGTTAATTATTATGTATAATATATAATATATAATATTATACAATAATGTTAATGAGTGTTTGAATGTTAATAAAAAATTTTCTTAATTACAAGATAAAATAATGTAATATTAAGTATACATTTGAAATTTATAATCTAAAATTTAACAACTTCTCTTCTATCTAGTTTTACGTGGTTCTTTTTCTTCTTCTATCTAGTTATACAAATAAAAACTCCGAATATAAAAAGTAACTTTATGAAACGAAATTTGAAATAACAATTTTTGTAGTAGCTACGGTACTTTATTTATTAAATAATTGAGACGAATAATTCGAATTTCTTTTTTGGTGAGATTGAATACTTTTTATTAAAACAGTCGCAGATGAAGTAAATGAATAGATCTTCTAATTGTGATTAATGATAGTCATAATTTCATAAAGCGCGTCTGTTGTATTTCAAGACTGCTGTTGTAGAAGTCTTGAAAAGGTAAATATCGTATAACAAAATCTAGTATACTGAAGAAATTTAAAGAAAAGATATTTCAGAAAATTTATCAAATTTTTTTTTATAAAAATGAACTTAAAAAATTTTAAAGACTTTAATATAGATTCATATACTATATTAAATTGAAATATACCGTATTATTATTGCACGTGCATTTATCTGTATTTGTATAGCAATTAAATATGTATCATTAAAAATATAAAGCATAAATAATATTGTACTATTTTATCACATGTAAAAAATTTAGAGAAATAAACCATAAACTAAACAGATTTTTTATTACACAATACAAGTGATAATATACAAGCAAAGTATTGAAAGCTAATTAGTTTATTTATTTAGAAGAATATTTAAAAAATATTTACTCTTACATTTATTCATATTAATAAAATTACAATTTTTTATGGTAAGCATGCAAGAGGATCGGGTCTTTTCTTTTAACTTTAACATACCATTACTAGATAATCTATTTCATAAAATTTTTACAAAATTTAACTACCACAAATACAAAATTACAATGGCTTGGCAAAGGATTTTGGATTTACTTGATTTAAATTAAATCGATTTTTTTTTGTTGTTTTTCCTTTTTGTATAGAAATCTCCCTTAAAATACTAGACTGTCTCAAAAACTTTTCGTTTCTTTTTGCTCATCTGAAATCGTAGGACCAATTTTGAATCCGTCTCATCATCAAATTACGACAAACGTCTGTAATCTAATATCTCGCCGCGACAAGAACCTTCAGAACCATTATTGTGGTGGAATTTAAGTCTCTCTCTCTCTCTCTCTCTTTCTTTGTTACGTTACCTCTATCTCTCTAACTCAAATAGTTTTAAATAAATTGGTCCTTTCTATCAATGCGCTAACGCGGAATAGAAAAAATTGTATGGAAATTCGAATATTGAACTAGTTTGACAAGTTCCATAAAAGAAATTGAACAGATATGGAGAATAGTAGATCTCTGCTACTTTTGGTAATAATATTTATTTTCTTAAAGATAGAAAAAATTTTCTTTTATTATTTTTTCTTAGAATATTCATAGTATAAAAATATTTTTATCAAAAAATTATTTCTAAATTAGTGAAATATATCATCTCATTCATGAAAGTAAATTTAAATCAATATTATATATTTTTAATTATTACTACTTACAAGTAGAAGTGTTGATCAATTTGTACAATTTTTTTTATAATTAAATTATCAAAATGTTTTACACGTTTTCTTCACAAATTTACAATGAAAACTTGTTATTTTAAAAACTGAAATTTAATAATTATCTACTTTATATAAGTAAATATTTATTTCAAAAGTAGATTTATCAAAGATTCATAATTTAATAATTTACATTTAACAAGTTATTAAGTTGTTAATATTTAAATTTGAATGACAAATATATTAATTGGAAAAAATAAGTATATTCTAAAGAATTATGTAATTTATAATTTATTTTCTATCTCATGTCTATTAAACTTCATTTTCTATAAAGATAATTACATTAAGTTCAAAGAAGCTATTTTAGGTAGGATAGAGTGAACTTTATTATTTCACGTTTTCATAAAGCAATTTTCATAAAGCAATCATATGAAAGAAAAATCGATCTAGTAGGAGAGAAAATTTTCCATAAGACAGATAATAATTTATATAAAATGATATAGAGAGTGATTCTGCTAATATGTTGAAAAACTTAATATAATCTAAAAAAATTTTCATCATTCCAACATTATATGCACATAATACATGTTTACTTTTGATAATTTATATTTATAATATATCATCAAATCATCATCACTTTTTTATGAAGCAGTTACTTTTCTAAAAGATGTTGAACTATATATATTTATATATAAAATTTGTTATAGTATATATTATATATAGTATATATAAATTTGTTATATATATATATATAAAATATGCTATAGTAACTTCCATGCTATATGCACTTCAACATATTATGCAGTACATAATTACAAGTTCAACTTAATACAACTGTAAAAAACAGTTAAAAATTTTATCATACAAGTGTTTTTTAAACAATCTGTAGAAATCTCAAACAAAACATGTATTTTCCAATTTGAAAACTTAAAATTTACTAATGCTTAAATTGAATTTTTTAGAAAATGCAATATATCTCTCACTCTCTCTTGTAAACATTATCCACATTAAAAATATGTGGATAGCATTTTGAATAAATCACTTTTAATGAACCAATGATAAGAGAATTTTCTTAGCACCATGAACAATAATTATTTGAAGAAAGCTTTTAATAGTACTTCTCGTGAATGAATATAGATCGTTTCACTGTTTGTTGCAAGAAAATAAAAAACGAAAAAGTAAAAAATAAATAAGGAATAAATACAACTTTCACCTCTAACTTTTTACCAAGTTCTTACTGAAGAGGTTTTACATCTGTCAAGGAAAATATATTGACAAAAGCGAGTGGGAGAAAGTAAGAGAAAGAAATAGAAAGAGAGAGAGAGAGTGTGTGTGAATGAAGCGTAAGCATACGAGCATAGAAGAGTGAATATAAGACTTAATATATTTGAAATCTTCATTGTTTCATTTTCATTTTCTGATGATTTCGTTCTTTGAGCATAGAAGTGCGTGGAAGAGAAAGTCCCTCACTCCTTATTCTAAAATTCTAAATGTAGTTTTGTAAACGAATCTGAAGAAAGAGTGCTACAAGCGAAAGGAAGAGCCGCAAAAGTTCCGCAATATTTGGATCTAGTTCGGAACTGCAGAAAATCCGCTTTCGAGCTACACGTCTCCTTTTCGATCCGTCTTATACTGCGGGTCCACATTTACGAGTATCAGCACCCAGTCCCGACTGACAAAAGTGGGCGAGTTTGATGTGGTCGATGTATAAAGTCGATGTACTACGAGTAGACAGGGAAAGTAGTGGAAGAAACTTGAAATTGGTATAGTATAAGAAGCTATATAAGAGTAAGATAGATAGATAAATAGACAGAGAGAGAGAGAGAGAGATAGCACAATGACAGGAAGAAAACTAAACATTATAAGATACTTTATAAGATTTTCACAAGTTTATTCATGCTTTCCTTTGTACATCTTACAACATAGTAAAATACATATTTTCTGACTGATGTGTTCTATTTCATTTATTGGTAGTAAATCATGTATTTTTTAATATTATAATTATAAGGAATAAATGTACCGGATAAATTCATTGTCAAAGTGGTATTAACATCGATAATACTTTATTTATTTCATAATAATTATTAAAAATTACTATGCTACATTTATTTAAATAAGAATTATATAAGTATTTACTGATATATTTTGTCATAACAAAATTAAAAAATGTATGTCGAAATAAAATGTGTAATAATATGATTTTTAAAAGATATTGTTACTTTTATTTTTAAATAATATATACACTAATATAAACAATTATCCAATAATTAGAAAAATCAATTAAAATAATAAATTTAATTAAATAATAAATTTAATTAAAATAATAAATTTAATTAAAATAAAATTTTACATTTATACAACTGGCATAAATAAATGTTTCTGTATATTGTGGAAAATTTCTTTATTGGGATGTAAATAAAGGTTAAATACCACTCTATTAATAATAATCACTTCATTGTTTCTTACTAATTCATGAGTAAATGTCGATTGCTCACTTATGAATCCCTCTCTTCGAAAGGCAGTCAGGCTTTTCATCCTTCTACGCCTATATCACAAGTTCTGAGTCTTCCATAATACTTTCATATCTACACTCGCTCATTCTCTTGTGCTACATTGCCATATTCAGCCATTCTAATGACAGTTTTCCATCAAACAACGCTTTGTATCACGTGCAAATATGTACTTTGTCATATTGGTTTAATATACCAAATTACATGCTTACATATCATCTCTCACACTCAATTTTTTTTCCACCCGCTCTCTGATTTGTATGCCAATTGTATGATCATGTATACTTCCTTTATTTCTTCGGTATTAATTACATATTCTCTTCGTCGTCTTTATTTTTGGTTCCATTTCCTTCATAAACGTTATCCGCCGCGAAATTATCGCGGAAACCTCTTCAATATTTCATGCTGTCATCTAAAAACGTTATATAAGTCAGCCTTATCCTATGCTCAATTTTGCTTACATCATAATTATTGTTAAAATAGTTATATCGTAATCGTGTTTCGATTGAAAAATTTCATATTAAATTAAAGCCTTGATTCCTCCTGCTTGCGATAAATCGCCATTGCTTTGCGATCTTAAATTTTGATATCTTTTTTAAGAAAATAACAGTTTTCAGTTATCCGCTTGTCTTCTTTGTTTTTATTCCTTCATTACTGTCAGAAATTGATCTGAAAACTTCAAATACCTGCTGTGTCTCTTATTCTGCTACCATCAGAAGGCGAATATCTTCTAAATATCGGAGTATAGCCGCAAATATCAACTGGAATGGGCTCGTCCCTGTTGCAGGATTTATTTAGCGTTTAACTTACAGATAACTTTTGCGATATATATGTTCTCGCTGTCACCCCAGGGAACTATTGCCAATATAAGTAAACATTAGATCTTCTCTAAATGACTATTTCATACTCGCAATCCAGCAACTGATACATCTTATTGTTACCATAAAAATCTTATCATTTATCGGCGATGGAATAGTTCTGAAACTATATCATGTGATCCAGGAACTCTATTCTTCTCTACAGGTCTTGTTCACAACAATTCATTCGCAATAAAAATCAATACATTCTCTAATTCAGTTCACAAGTTATAAAAGACCTTCCACCATATGTATCTCTTGACTATTGCGTAGCTCATAAATCAGAAAACATCACTACTGCTGTAACTAGTCTGGACCGGACTATGATGAACTCGTAAAGTCTTTTCGACTTAACAAAAGCCTTATATTTTCCATATTTCTCGGTGACCTTGACATGGAAGAAGCTGTTCTTTAAGTTGAGAGTTTAAAACACTCCACCATTGATATTGAGGTGCACTTCTTAACAATTACTTAGTTACGAAATCTGTAATCAATAGAGATTCGGACACACCTCTCATTCAGTTTTGAGACTTCCGCACAGCTTATAAAATATGAGAAACCTAACGTGATCACGCCTTCCTTCAGATAATAGTTGATTTACCTGTCGACGATCTCCATTTCCTTCTGTACTATCCTCTAAAATCTGTAGCTCACGGGTGTCTCCTTCAAGAGGGTTGTTGTTCGTCCTCGGGTCTTTTCTGGGCTCTCGATATCCCTACGTAATCTTCCTTAACTGTTTGTGACATTATTCTGTTTTTTGGAACGCTTGATGTGTAACAAACATTTCTTCCGTAATAAGCCGCACGTATCTATTATCTGTAATTCGATCATTTGGTGAAATCCCAGTATCACCCTTCACTTTTCGACCACTTTTCGTAGTATGTCATCGATGAGAATACTCTCGCACCACGTCTACAGGAACGAGAGTATTTCAACTGATATGCTGCACTGTTCAGCTTCATACCTCAAGAGCTCTATGCTGCTAGAAAATCATCCAGTATCATAAAAAATGCTACAACTTGTACGATTCCTTTAATTTCATGATTATTTTATTATTTTTGACTTATTAAAAAGTACTATCTTCTTGAAAAACTCATACCTGACTTTTATCGCTTAAAAGAACAATACCTTTCACACTCACTATGTAGTATCTCTACATTAGTACTTTGACACATCCGCTCTGTTCCACTCTCTCATACCAGGTATGTTATACCTCACAAAATAAAATGAAAAATTCATATACTAAAAGTTATATGCTAACTTTTGTATTTAAGATACACTGAAAAAAATGAAATTTTGGGTCAAAGTTGTTAGAACTGTACTAATTTTAAATATTAAATATCTAATTTAATAATTTTTTAAATTAAACGACAATAAATAAGAAAAATATATTGAATCCACTATAATATTTGAATACAATATGCAATAGTTTCTTATTATAATTATTACTGACATTAAATCCAGCGTTATTTATTTGATATTGAAATTGAATAAACATGTATTTCAGTATTCCCATTTTACCTCACTTAATCAACTTAAACTATGTATTAAGTTTTCTCTGAAGTAAGGGAGCTTATATTTATATCATTTTCTTTGTAAAATGTATAATGTGTTACGAAGATGGCAGTTAGAAATACTCTAATTCAGTAAACTAAGCTAAAATCTAATGTATTGCAATTTTCGTAATATATCTAATTATTAATATAGTGTAACGAAATAATGTATGCCTCATATTAAATACTAAGTTTAATATAATTTTAACATTCTGTTTGATATAATAAATAATTTTTATATGTTTAAATTGGTAAAAATATTTCAATGAAGATTATAGAATCTCCAATATAAAATTTTAATAAATATTAAAAGTAAATGGATAAACTGACGAAAGTATTACACATAAAAAATATAAAAGATTTAACTAAATTGCTAAAATACCTATTGTAATTATTATAATATGATTATTTATAATAAAATATAATGTAATTATGTTATCATAATATAATAATATATTTTAGTAATATTACAATATTAAATATAATTATTGTAGTACCTTTATTATTGTATAATAATAAATTACTGAAGAATAGTTGTAAATACATTAAAATAAATGTTGATATGAAAAAATCTTTGATCTATCGTAATATAAAAATCAGAAATGAAGATTATATCATGAAAATTTTAATATATAGTAAATATAAGAAAAGTATAAATACCTTATTTTTATAATTGAAATCTTCATGAAAGTAATATCTTCTGATGCAGTCCTAATCATTATTAACATATAAATTTATGTTTTAATAAATAAATATTGCCAAACATGTTTTGAAATATCTATAACTTTTTTAGAAGTTAAATCTATTTAGAACTTAAATCATTTGCTTGATTATAAATACGTAAACATTTTCCTGCATAAAGTACACTAATATTATTTATAAGTTTAATGAAAAGTAAAATTGATTAAAAAATTGATTAAAAATAATTTCTATCAACGTTCTTGTATATAATGTATGTATTATGTAAGGTAAAAAATAAACAGTTATAATAAAAAACTTACTAAATTGAATAGTTTAAAATTATAAATTTTTTGAAATTATTAAATTTTTTTAATATTCAAATATATATTTTTTCAAATATATAAAATGAAATATATAAAAAATTTTGATTCCAGTTTTGGACATTTTCGAAAATTCAAAAAATATAAATTACGCTAATTAAATATGTTATTTATTTATTTATAATCATAAATTTTAATCAAATTTTCCTTAATCATGAAATTGCTTTTCGATTTATTTACTCACAATTTGTTACAGATTAATATAATAATCTTTTAATTTAATAAAAAATAATGTATTAGTTAAGAGAGAATGAATAACTATTAATTATAAAAAATATTTATTATTTTATAAAATTAATGATAATATTCCACTAAAAATATATTATTTTATTTTATATACTATAAGCAATCATCACAAGAACAACATTTAATTTATATTAAATACTTAAATCTTACGTAAAATATTCTAGTTTTTGGAAATAATATTTATTTGCAAACTCTGAGAAAATTTAGTAGTAGTTTTGTATCTTACATAAAAATTCTAAATGTTTTGATATTATGTAAATTCACAATGATCGATTTATTCATAGATTTTAAAAGTTGGCTTAATAAATTCATTATATCTATGAATAAATCATTCTCTAAAAGATTAAACAAATTATTTTAGAAGATACCTTAATATAATTCAAAAATTATTTGATTCTGAACTCATTAAATTTTATTATTTTGCTTACATTTTTTTAATCATATCTGCAGTAATAAATATTGTTTTCAGTTAATTATATTAATCAATTATCTCTAATTACAAAACAAAACTATTTAACTCTAATATAAATATTTTTCATTTGTAAAACCTTTATTTATAATTATTATTCAGTATAAATTATTTTTTTAAATACTTTAAAATAAACATAATAATATTTAATTATCTTGTTTATTTTATATATATCCTGGATGTTATAATATAAATTCTCTAATTCGTTGGGTTTCATATAATTCTAAAAATTTCAACTACAAATTACTACATATTTTTTAAAGTAATCTTCTTTTTCTCTTTAACATAAATTTTTAAAGTTTTTAAAACAATTAAAGAAATAATAACTCTAATTGAATAACTATCAAAAGTGCTCTGATTACTTTAGTGTTTTACAATAGTTTCTATCAGAAGTGGAAATTGGAAATCCTATTATTTTTCGAAATATTATATTTAGATATTAGAAAGTAACTAAACTTCGAATTATAAGTTATTTATCAGATATCCAATTTTCTTATAAATAGTATCCAGTGAGATACTTTAGATCTATTGATGATATTAACGCGGTGTATAAAATTCTAATAATTATCAACTGAAAAATAACTAATATATTTTATTAGTGATAGATGCTGTTTCTAAGAAAGTTTTTCCATTACTTTTGCACAATATTTATTTCATTAGAATATTGCAAACGAAAATTCAGTTTTGAAATATAGGAAATACTCAGTTTAATAGAAAATGATGACTTATATTAATATCAGTTAGCTACAACGATATTCTGGTTATACTGTTCCTAGTTTTTAAAATAAAAAAGTGATATTCATTAAATTTACTTTATATATTTTCATGAATAACTTATTTTATACATTTTTATTTTTATAAATTTAATTTATAATCTTTATATTAGGAATAACATATTATGTACATTTTATTTGGGTACATTTAAATTATAATCTTCATATATTTCTTAGAAAAATAAATAATAACTAGTGATTATGCATTTTAGTTATATAGTGTTGTTTTCTTACTCTACGTGTATATTATTTTTTACAAAATTCCGTATATTCGATAGTATATAGAACAATAATTATGATATAAAACAAGTTCAATCTGCTTAATATTGACCTAAAATAAAAATTGTTTAATATAATAATATAATAATCATTGATGATAGAGTATTTAAAAGGTACTTCTTAAAATATATTGAATATGACATTATATTTTCCGTACATTTAATATAAATAATAAACTTTAATTTTATAAAAATATAATGAAAGAAATAGAATATATCTTAATACTCGTTTTACTAATTAAAAATAAATTTATTCTTTATTTAACAGAACCATTTTATAAGCATTTTTATAATCACAGATGGATAATTACAGATGTATAGTATAATATAGTCTAATAATAAATTATTTATTTGTATCTTATGCATAATATTTATGTGTACAAGTGAAATAGTTACATGTAAAAGACATAATTTGTAATAAAATAATAGATATTAAAATCATATACTTCGTATTTTATTGAATATGCAAATTTTCAGTCAAAGATAAAAGTTACAATTTATTTTTATCATTACGATGATCATGAATGATAGGTAAAATTATAAATAATATAATTAAACTTATCAAAATCTAATACATTTTACAGAATTTTACGTAAATTATATCATTAATTATATTCTATAAAATAGTTTTTAATTCTCTTTATTTTCAATACTATTGTTCCTGATAGAAAAAAACAACATGTAATACATATTCAAATATAATGCCACTATACCAGATTCAGACGGATAGTTGTTAATTATCAAAATATATGTAAAGTGAAGGAAGATAGCTGTTATCCGAAGTAAATATGAAATTTAGAAGTATTTTAAGAAATTGTTAATGTATTAAAAATGAATAGCACTATTAATGACATCCAGTAACTATATCATATCTAACATATTAGTAAAACTTTTACATATTAGTAACGTTTACATATTAGTAAAACTTTACATATTGTATTAGTTTCTATTTTGTGAATATCACCATCTCGTATCTATTTTAATATTAAATGAAGTTACCTTGTAAAGCTAATTTCTTTATATTCTTTATAAAACATTGAAAATTGTTTACTATCGAAAATATTAAGTTTTCGGAGAATTTTTACAAATATAGCTGGAAAATATATATTCAGGAATTATGAACATATAACTACTCTAAGTCAAAGATGATTTGTATACTAAATTACAAAAAATTTGTTGTGTTTTTTGTTCTTGAAATTCCTAATTACAAACTGTTTTTTGCAAATAAAAAATCAACATTGATAATTTTTATAATCTATAGTTTTCCAATTGTAATTATTTATCTATTAGTAAAATGCTTTAACAAAATCTGTATTTTCATATTTGCATAATCGTTTTTGTAACCATGTTTTCCATTCAGCCTACTAAAATTTAAAAATTTCTTACCTACAGTTGATTTAGGGGACCTATCAATCAGTAATTAGTCAAAATTTCTTTCTTGGAGCAGTTAATGCAAGAAGGTGAAAGCCAACCACGAAGTCGAACTATGAGTCAAGTATATTTAATAAATAAAAATTGAATATTTGAATTCTACTCTTTCTCACTTTCCTTCTCACAATTACTCTTTAATTCTTTTTCGCTCTTTCTCTCTCTCTCTCTCTCTCTCTCTCTCTCTCACTTTCTATATTACTCCTTCATCACTTCATTAGATAGATAGGAAGAGGAGTACTTATGAATGCATGGATTCGCGAATCTCCGGGTTGCTGAGCGTTTGCTTTGGATTGCTTTACCTCTCTTGGTAACACCCGACCCAACTCAACGCTTGATCGTGCGAGCTCATAGTTAAAAGTGTCCTGGCACTAATTTATGCAATCAAACGAATATTGTTGATGGAAATCAACAATAAGATAATCAAAAAGACAGAGAGAGAGAGAGAGAGAAAGAGAGAGAGATACACGGTACTGTAAAGGGAAGGCATGTATAAAAGAGAAAGAGAGGTTCATCGTCTTCTTCTCCTCTTATTCTGAAAAGTCTAAGTTCGATTCCGCGAGACTTGGAAATTAGTTTCGCACGAATATGCGATGGCACTATATCGTTATTGCTACTGCTGTGCGTAGTTAAGCAAGCTCAGGAGACGAAGTATATTAGGAATTTATATGCTAATTTCTTGAAAACGAATTTCTGCAGCCCTAATGCGTTATATGTGTCCCATGTAATAGGTTTATTTATAAATTTGCGCGCGCGCGTGCGTATATACGTGCGTGTGTGTATCTGCTTGAATGAGTGCGAACGCTCACCTATATATGTTTATCTGGATAGGCGTACGCTTATTCATTTATTTATATAATTGATGTATGCCCATAATATATATATATATATATATATATATATATATATATATATATATATAGGCAAGTTTCTACTGAAATTCATAGCAAAGTGAACTGATTGCAAGGTGAATTTATAGGGTGCTATGAAAGCGTGGGATATCTCAATTGTAGACGACTTGAATGGCTGAAAATTAAATTTCACAGGAAAATTTTTGAGGCTATATCTGATCGAGATATCACCGCCGTTATATTATTTAAGCATTTATATTCTTCCTGTTCGCTTGTTCACTGATGCTCTGTACGATAATCAGTGCGATATTTTAGATGACATCGTATTGAATCTCGCTGGACTACTGAAGAACAATATCATTAAGCGCAAATTTGACGGTCTGTTTCTTATTCAATATAATAAATCAACTGAAGCATAAATATTCAATAATTTGGATTTAATTTGAGAGAGCGAGAGAGAGAGAGAGAGAGAGGAAGTGAGAGATTAACAAATTGGCAAACCAATAAAAGAATTCGATTGTCTTTCTATTACATTAAATTGACTGAATATTACATATATCGTTTTGAATTCATCTGCACTAGCTCGAACAATTTTTATCTTCATTTATCTGAAACGTCGTAATTAGACTAAAAGATTAGTTAGTCTAAAATTACATTAATTCCATGTATTTAAATTTTTTCCAGTGACATTACTCAAATTTGTTTATAATATATATATATATATATATATTTGTCTCATACAATATTTCAATGTTAATAATATTTAAATAATAATTTTTTTGAATTAATTAATATAATTTATTCTTATTGATTTAATACTCTTTACAACCATATCATATTCCAGGCTGATAGTGTCAGTTCACTCAAGCACGTTAATTTAGTGAGTTTGTCAGCGGTACCCTTGCATCGTATCACTTGAAAATCAGATTGCTTGAATATTGATAAATTTCATTTTTATGCAAAAAAATACTATCTAAAGTAACATGTTATGCTTATTTTAAGAAATATAGACCAAATTACAATTTAAATTATATTGTGTTCACATTATTGATAATTAATAATGCTAAAAATATTTAAAATTCTAAAGCGTTTCATTATTTCCTAGTACTGTAACGTAATGTAGATGCTTGCATGAATTTGATGTATTTTAATACTTAAGACTATCAATATATTTTTTGAAGAATTTCGAGTATCTTTGTCTTTGATTTAAGTAAAAAATGCATTCAGATGTATAGTAAAATTGCAAATAAATATAAACTTCAAAGCTACAAACATAATAAAATGAAAATACTGTTATTTATTGTTAAATTTAAAACACATGAAATATATTTTCTGTAGTGGATTCTTTTGTGAATTATTATTACTCTACATGATAGTCTATTGGAATACTAATAGAATAAAAAATGCGAAAGTAAATATCGATACCTTTCGACTGTAATAAATTTATTCTGTATTACACATATTATTAATTACCACAATATATTAATATTTAGAACATATTTAATAAAGATCACAATTTATATTATCTTTAATTATATATTGTACTGTGTAGAATGCATTATAAAATTACGTAGATACTAAATAAACTATTTATAGTCTCCTATAACCCGATTAATAAAGTCTCTTCTTTTCTAGTTGACACATAAGAAAATAAGAAACCGGAGGAAGCAAACAATCCAATTGATTACATGGGAAATTTGATCTATTAGTTTCAGTTTCGGTAATTTTGTGGCTTTCGTACCGTAATCGAGACTTTTATATTATAAGATATTACTTCTATATATTTTTTGTTCTGTAAGGTAAGTATAATTAAGATATTTATAATTCAGATTTCATAAAAGCATATAATAACTGCTATATCTAATTAAATTAATAATGCAATAGAAGTAATTAAATAAATTTCGATTTAAAAATTTATGTTGAATTTTGCTACTAAATTTAAAGATAATTTAGACAAAGAGAAAAAGAGATAATGAATGAATCAATGAATACAATTTTGTAACTTTAATAAACAATTGAATAGTTTATAGCAAATAGTTAAATTAATAATAACTCATTAAAAAGTTATAAACTTTTGATATGTTTTCCTTTTGAGGTCAATCATTTTAATATTAGTCATACATATTTGACAAAAATTAGCCTTGAATCATTAACATTTAATTAAGTAAATAATGAAAGATGCTATATAATTTTAAATGCACTTTATTTGACATATAGAATGAAACAAATTATATAAGTTAATCCATCGGCTGGTCCCTGTCTTGCTTTGAAAAAGAATTGTCATATTTAAATATAGGTATTCATTATCTATATTTATACATCTTTTCAATTCAGATAACCAAATAAAAGAGAGCGTTATTAATCTGTAAGAAACAAGTTATCGCCGAGGGTAAAAAACTCATCTATGAATGCTTGGACAAGTATCCGAAGAAAAGCCAGCTCTCTTTTAAGCGACAACGACAACGAACTGCTCATATGTCGATTTTAATGAATTTGTCTACGCCCCTCGAGCCACACTATCGTTGGTGTCTTTTTTCAGTGAATTCAAGCAAGCCTCTCCTCAGTACAGAAGTATAGAAGGCAGATACTACCCCAGTGAAGCCCGCACTGTCGCCGAATAAATATAACTGAAGACGCGAGGGTGCAAGCAGGTGCGATTCCAAGGATTGGAGGAGTTCTTCCTGATATTTGCACTATTTTTAATACTTTAGGGAATAAAATATAATAATGCAGTATTCAGTCATTATATAATATAATTTTAGAAATTGCAATATCTTGTACGTTACAACAGAAACCCGAATTTTTAAGAATTTTAGCGTCATTTTATTGCTAAATTGACAAGAAAATGATAATTCGAATATTAGTCAATGAGTAAGATTAAGTATTTTCAATTTAGACACATATAAGTACAGGTAGATGTATGTAGAAATATTACAATGTACACTTTATAAAATTTTTCAATTTTTGTAATTTAATTTTCATTTCATTTGCCAAAGTTGCCATGGAAATAAGCAATAGGAAATTTTCAAAACTTAATCTAAAATATCATATTAAATAAAATTGTTATTAGTAATTTGCATCTTTTATTAGATTTGATACAGATATTATTTCTAAAATCGCCTTAATTAATAATTTTATTTTGTCTCTAAAATACGTTGTTTATAAAATTGACATTTTTATAATTTCTCAATAAATTAATAATAAATTAATAAATTTTATTAATCAAATTCGATAACAATAATTTTGCATGTCAGTAATTGTATTTTAATCTGACTGAAATTGAATTCAATAACTTGCATAATAAATACATATAAATTATTTTAAGATTTCAACGATATTCAAATTTCCAGCATAGTTTGAAAATACTGTGGAAGTTAATAATCTTATATAATTCATTTATAACTGATTGTATTGTTTTATCTATATTTACAGTTATATATCGATAACAAATTAATAATAGTGCAAAGAGGAAAACATTGACAGCATTCACTTTAAAATCTATAATTTATCATTTATTATCAATTATAGATAAGCATATTAAATATTTTAAATTCAAATTTTTTTATTTCCAATAATTTTGTTACGCTTTTGTTAAAAACAGTTTTTTATATTTACAAAGCTTACAGTTTAAATTAAGTACAAAGATACGTTCCACAAAAAATCGACATCATAAACATTCGCGATTGGATTTGTGATATTATTCGTGTATACAGTGAAATTTGTGAATGAAATTTCACCGTATTTATATATATATTTTAAAGTCATATTTATATAACAAATATTTTTAAAAGAGTCCTAATCAAATGAGTTTCCAATAATATGAGAGATGTGAGAAGAACATAATTGAAATAAAAACTTGATTTTTATAGTTAAAAATTAAATTTAAATTTATTGGTTTGAATTTAAATTGAATTTTTAAACTGTGCTTTTTAATTTCAAATTTATTTTAAATTTAGGGTAGAAGACTTAAATTAATAGCAAAATTGTATCAAAGTTTTCATTAAATTAAATAAAAAATTTGTCCATTTTATCTTAAATCTATTATATATAAAAGATGTATTAATAAAATATTATTCATTTATTATTTCTTTCCGATTAAAACTTTACCTACAATTAGAAAATATTATTGTAAGAATAATATTTTTTATCAATATAATTATAAAAGATGGAACTATAATTTAAAAATTTTGAAATTACGTATAACGTATAAAACTGTGAATACTTTTAATAAAAATTCTTCAAATATTTGTACAAATAAAATTATTCTAGACTTTATAAAAGAATTATTTTTAATATTTCTCAATCTTTCTAAATATTCTGTAATAAGCAAATATATTTCCAATAATTGCTATTCATTAAAATTTCAATATGTATATTTCAAAGAACTTTATTGATCAGTATCAATAATACATTCTTTAGAATCAGTATTAAAGCACTTTGTTACTCTATGAATGTACATTATGTTTCGTGATGTGAAATATGACTTTGTATTGAAAGGATACCTTTTAAAATTTAAATCTAAAAGTTTTTTTCGAAAAAATGATATCTATTCACCGCTAACTTCAAATTATCAGTAATAAATAAAAAATTATACGGTACATATGCTTGTTGAATTCCTTTTAATAATACAAATATTGAAAATATCTGAATAGTAACTTTATGTAGTATTAAATCAAATTGATACGATTTTTTTCATTGATATTTAAAATATATCTCTAATTTCGACTATAAAAATTATATTTGCGATACGTAAAAATTTTGTTTGCTTAACAAAACTATCGACTCAAGTTTAAAAAACCTTTCTTTAAAAGTAATATTTACAAAAAATAAAGTAAGGTATTGGACTTGTAAAACATTGCGTATCAAAGTCTAACAATCGTAGTTAACTTGTATCCCGATTGCTAGTTGAAAAGCTATACAACGGATAGAGAAAAACCCTATCACATCAGCAGTGGCTCGTCTACTAAACGCTGACACAATTTTGCAACCGACTGTATATATATTATGTCAGCATATACACGTGTCCACGTACGAGGTAATATAGCGCTGGACGAGCAGCTTTACGCACGAGAGCACAAGCGAAGCGAATTTCGCTTGTATACGCCCCGGAGCTACGACGCGCGCCCTCACGTCCGGCCCACGGATGCGCACGTGAGCATGAAACGTAAGCGTAAACGTAAACGCGCACTCTTGAACTCCCACTCGTCGCCACCTTCCTCTTTCTCACCTGTTTCTTGCCTCTTTCTCTCGCTCTTTTTCTCGCTCTTTTTCTTGCTCCTTCTCTAGTTCATTGCACTTGAGTGACACGCGCTGTAAGTAGATATGTAGTCCTTCCTGGGCGCTCTATCTTTTTTTTCTTCAACTCACTCTCTCTCTTGCTCTCTAGCCCTCTCGCCATGACTCAGATTAGAGTGTCCTGACTTATAGCCGATGTCGAATGACGCATTTGGGCATGTACGCACGCACAATGTCGCAGGATGTATAGGAAGAAAAAATAATTTAGAAAAAATAGCATTCGAAAAAGAGAGAAGGAATGGTTGTTCAAATACGTTTATACAATATATGCCTATTATCTCATGTAGTGCGTTGGCTTAAAAATTATATCAGTGTTTGAGAAATTTTATAAAGTAAAATATTGCACCTTCTAATTTCGACGTAGAGAGAGTGATGTGACCGTATACATTGCGGATTGCTCATTATTTATCCACAGATTCTGTGAGATAATAGTACAGATATTTTTTTTCAACTGATTACAAACAAATCAACTGCAATCTTGAATTATCATTAATTAAGAAAAATTGAAATTAGAAATTACTTAAACAATTGAACGTAGGTATAAAACAGATTTTACTTATTGATTAAACATTTTTTATTACAAATCTACAGTGATAAAGATAATTTTTAATGGGAAGTTTTTCTTGAAAATGGCTTTGTTGTGATGTACTCTAATATCAACTTACTAGAAGTTTGACACTTTCATAGAACCCTTTTCGGATATAAATTTCTGCCTTGCTAATATTTTTTTGTAAAATTCAGTAGAATGAAAATCATTTAACAACTTAATAAAACAAAATTTGAATATATTTCTTAAATTGAAAAACGAGTTTTCTATACTTTCTATCAATTGTCATTTATTGCATTTTAGCTTATAAAAAATCATTCTACTTAAAAAAATTTGTTGTCATTTTAATCTTTTAAGATGGATATTAATTTATAAAATTAAATATTAATAATTTAATAATAAATTAAATTTAAAAACGAAATTTCTATACATTCTTTCGGTTGTTATTTATTGCATTTTAACTTATAAAAAATCATCCTACTTAAAAAAATTTGTTGTTATTTTAATTTTTTAAGATGGACATTAATTTAAAAAAGTACGTTATAATTATTCACGAAAGATTAAATGTTTAATAATTTAGTACCGAAATATTAGGAATAAAACATTAACACAAAAGGAATCAAATAGTCTAAGTAAACAGATTGAACAATTGTTAAATTAATATTTTAATAATTAAAACAACTACAGATATATTAATTAAACAGCTTTATGATATCCTTACTGAAGACTGATACCAGAGCTTTCAACAATGGATGTAAGAACTCACAATAGATATTGTTAGTTGTTCACTTTATTCGAAGGGAGAGCAATCTATTTTTAAATACTTTAAATTTGAAAAATACTATGTGACAAGATTTAAGGAAAATATATTTTAAATTCAATATATATTTTAGTATATTATTTTGTTCTTTAAACTACTCTAAATCAAACATTAGAATCTATTTGATATATATATAGCACAGTAGTATAGTTGATAATAAGTACAATAATAAATATGAATTAATTAATATACTTTTATACATTGTATATAAAATTATGGCATTACAAAACTCATCATTATGAATTATGTCAATATGATAAAACATATTGACCTCTTATAATGAAAATTGTATCTAACTATGTGTACCTATGTGGTATACAATATAGATTAAAGTACATAAGGTTAATGTTTAGCTGAGGAAGACTATCAGCTATCAAGCTCACAGCCCTCGTGTATCTCGAACAATTTATCCGAAATGCTGTTCATCTAAAACTGTATCACTCTAAGGATATAATTTAATTTAATATAATTTAAATATAATTTAAACACACTCATAAGTCAAGGAAATATTTTATATATTTTATTGCATCTGAATATAATTTAAAAAGACAAAAGATAAAATTTCATCTATATTATTTTAAAGAAAATGTTTTTATTTATATGAATGGATTGGTTGACACTCTACGACAGTCAATTTGAGTGCCATTTCAAAAGTTTAAATAAAACTAGATAAGTTACTAAAGTTATGTGGTGCTTTAATTCAATTGATAGTTTGAAATAATATTAAAATGTAGTACTATTGATGAATTTCCATACTCTCTTTAATATTTCGTTTATTTATGCGATCTGTAGCTTAAACAAAGAAATGAAACTAATATAAAGTTAGTATCAAATGATGTTTGAATACTGAAAGCAAATGTATTTTATTTATAGATTTAATTTTATTTGCTTTGCTTCAGTCACTTAGTTATATGTAAATTGACATTTTTTATTATAAATATTAATTCATTCAATGTAGTTTTAATTTAATTAATTTAATTACAGTTAACGATGTTATTTATTAAAAGGAATAATACATTAGTAGAAGAAAAAATAAAGCATTAATATAAGAAATATAAGAAATGCAAGATATGTAAGAAATATAAGAAATAATTTAATGGTATACTTAATTATTATATTTTTATTACTGATTTTTTATGATGAATAATCCCTATCATCTTGCAAATTTGTATATCTATGTTTTGTATTTAACATTGTTTTTAAGAATTATATTCGTTTTCATAGCAAATAATGTAATTAAAGATGGTAAAATTCAAAATAATAAATAATATAATTAAAATAGTACACGATGACTTTGAACTCAAAAAAAAGCTTAAATAAAATAAAAGCAAATCATTTTCATTTAAAAAATAAAATAAAATAGCATATACAAGAAACGCTCTATATAAAGGTATAAATTTCTACACATTATGAAAGACGGAGACAAATAAAATGATAATAAAGAAAAAGAGAGACATAGAGAGGTCTATCTACTTGCACGTGACTGGCTTCGAGTTATTTAATTCATTTGACCTTCACCATCCTAATTCTTCGATGCAGAGGGTGGTAAACATCGAGGGTACATTCGCACAGAGTACGATCACCATGCGATATTCGCGCGTGCGAAGGTGTTGTTTTCTTTTTTGTATTTTCTTTTTCATTTTTACTTTTATTCACTCGTTTGACTCAGTGGATGGGAGAAAACGAATAAGAGAATACTGCCCTCAAGAGAATAAAGAAAAGCCCCAGACAATGCGGTAACGAACGTGCTTTTAGGTTGCATTTTTTTCGAGCCATTAGAAAAAAAAGGACGAGTTGGAAATTTTGCCATCCCGTCTTTTGAATTGTTTTCTTTGCTTTTGCATTTCTAATTTCAGTCCTATGTTGTTCTATTACACTCCTTCGATCTCTCTCTCTCTCTCTCTCTCTCTGTTTCTGTCCTGTATATACAGTTTCTGACCGTGACAAGGTTAATTTAATTAATATTATTATTTTTCGGATAAAAATCCTTTTATATTTTTTATTATATTTATTTAATTTTTCTTAGCGATCTGATGTAATAAATTGAGTACTTTTTTTATTAATTTTTAATAATTTTTTTATTGTTCAAAGATTGAAGTCTACGATAGTATATATTTAAATAAGTCCCAATCATATTTTAAAGAATATATAAATCTTAAATCAATAAATTATAATGATAATATACTCTAGAATATTTTATTATTTTCATAAATATCCAAAATAGTATTTTTGTAAAGGCTTCTAAAATAATTGATTCGTTTTTAAAATATCTTAAAAATCAATATGAAGTAATTAAATATACAATAAAAATATCTTCGTTTAAAAATTTATCTAAACTTACTAATAAATTATCTAAAACTTATTCTAAAATGTTCTAAGTCATTGAAAACAATAATTACTCTAAAGTATTGTCTTAAATTTACAGAAATACGTTTGCGAATTTTCGAAACATAATAAGTTATAACCAAATATTGGATTTTATCCTCATATTAAAAAATTTATTATTTATTCATAGATATTTATATATAATACAGATATTTGTTTTTTGCACATGTAACAATATTTATAGACATAATTTACACGAGTATAAGTTTAAAAATATGACGGGCTTTGTCATGCTAATTTTTGAGTGTTAAAATTATTATTATTTTTAATGGTATTTCAAATATTAATTTCCAATCATCATTAAATATTTGATACATCGCAATCGTTCAGTTTCTTAGTACGAAAATTAAAATAAAAAAAAATTTTTTTTCTTCGTTATATTTATATTTCAAATATTGAATAATGATAAAAAATATAACAGAAACTGTCGAATGAAAAAAATATATTTACTATATTATAATTTAAAATCTTGTCAGAATTTTTCAATTCACATTATGAAATTTTGTTTTAACTTTTGTTTTAACTTTGTATCTTTTAATAAATCGTATGTAACCTTGTGAAGAGTGTGGAATCTTTGGTTTAACATTAGGTTTGGCATCATTATTTTCCCAAATATCAATATAAAACTATAATTTATATTTAATATAATTGTAATCAATTTTTTTAAATAATATGTTGTTATATAAGTTAGTTTATAAAATACGTGATCTATTTGAACAAAAGAGTTATGCATTTAATTTTCTTTATAGTATTTATATCGTTTAGAAAATTAGTAGACCGATTATTATTTTATTTAAAAAATAATCATAAGAGCGTCGTTTACAATTAAATGTTCTACATGATGTTAGGTAAATTGATTTCCATATTTCTATGAATAAATTTGGTTTCTTTATAAAAATATATAAAGATTCGAAATAAATTTGAATTTCTTGTTACATGTGTATAAATGTATATACATATTATTTTTAAGAACTAATTATTATATAAAATAATTTTTTCGGTATCATATTTATTTAATTTTCATATTTTATATTAAATAAGCATTAATTTCAATAAAAATTCTTATAAAAACTCTTATAATAAATATTGATGATCCTTTTTGCATTTATGGTAAATTAATTTTTTGCTATAAATTATAAAGATTAAAAAGGATTTTATTCAAAATGTCTAGTTTATTGTCGTATAATATAATACAGTAAATTAATAACTGAATGCTACATACTTTTTTATTATCATAAAATATTTTAAGTAAGTCAAGTCTCTAGTTAATAGTCGGAAGTTAAGTTTCGATTTTATAGTTCTAATTATTAAACCATAATACTTTCTAACATAACTAATTCAAAACATTTTCATATCCTGAAGAATATACGTAATAATAATCTGAATAATGAAAGATAGGTTTCATAAATAGAAAGTAATTAAAAATATTATTAATTTTTATAGTTTATTATTAATTTAATAGTGAATAACTATATTAAATATAACCTAAATCTGAAATTTTTTTTTTATAAATAAATGCCAAAAATTATAAATATAAGGATTTTTATGTATAGAAATTTATAAAAGTACGTTTCATCATTGAATGAAAGTAAGTTAACGTGTTTAAATACTTTATATATGAAAATTTTTTTTGTTAAAAAATTTTTTTTTTAATTGTTTTCGTTTATAATTTTATTATTTTGTATAAGAAATCATAAATTTATTTCTAATGTATCTAGCTATAAAAAGTTGTTTTACCTATTAAATCTTTATATTACCTATTACCTATTATCTTTTAATAAAAAAATGCGTTTCACTTAATTTTAGTCTAATACAACTTAATATGAATCAAATAAAATGGGTATTTAAGCATACTTTAAGCGTAGAGACAAGGAAGAATTTCTAGATGCATCAAATCTAATATATTAAAAACGATAAGTATATAATAAAATATATTTACATAAATTAGTATATAAAAAATTTTATTGTAAAGTGAAAGATTCTTACGAAAATAAAAAAATTATGTAAATGAGAGAAGTGCATTGATAACTTTTAAATAAATTCGCCACTAATTAAAAAGTTATATTTTAATATTAGTAATAACATTTTTCAAATATTTATACTGCTTAATATTTACAGTCATTATTATTTATCTCTTTGTATAAGTTGAATATTTATCTTAAAGCATATTTATTAGATCTGTGTCTATATTTTGATACTTATTTGTTATTTTATTAATATTTTGTTTATTCTCTAATATAAATCTTTTACGTATATATATAAAGTATTTTATAAAATTTCAGCAGATATTTTAGTTTATTTAATTTAACGATATTTTTGTTTTATTTCTGTTTCTCTGTGTTTAAAATTTAATTTTTGAATAACCATCATTATATCAGTAAATTTAATCTTTTTTACTTTTGATTTCTTTGACTTTTTGTCAATATTAGATATTGAAATTTTAGAGGTTATTTACAATAATTTTACATAAGCTTATTACTAATATACAATATGTAAACATTATTTTACTTGTAATATCTATAAATATTTATATAAAAAACTTTGTGTTTTATTACAGAATATACATTTGGGAAGATAATTTACTTTTAGAAATCAATCATTTTATTTAATGTTGAAATAAATCAATATTACTTTACATGCTTCTATTTTCATTTACTAGCTGTATAATAATTCAAATGAAATTTGTAATTAATATCTGATGCTTTTCAAATAAGAATGTATAGTTTTTTATTATACAACTTTGTATTTCATGTTTACCACGTTTTTTAAAACATTATTTTAGTTTGAATATTTTCTTTTAAATGATTTATTCTCTTAATTGAATATTTTTAATGAAGTAATATCTATGGTAGAAATTTTCATTAACAAAATATTTATTGTTGAATTTATTTATTTCAATCATTGAAAACAATTTTTTTCATGTTTTTTGTGTTGGAAATACCACTATATATACAATAAAATTATGCTTATGATCTAGATAAAAACAAAAATTATTCGAACAATTGGTAGCGAAAGACTTATTATTATTAAATACTTGCGAATTTCTGTAAATTTTCATAAGCCTAATTGCAATACGAATTAGTAGTAGAGACTTATTTATTAGCAAAGCATTGATATCTCCAAGCCCTTGTATTACGCATTTTCTAAACCGACATGATTAATATACGATTACTAAAGTCTTCTTATCCCTTCACAACATCTAAGTTAGGATGATCTACACAGGTTTATTGATGAGTCTATTCCACTGATCAACGAAGAAGGAATTGTACCATTGGAGTGCACTTATATTTCCTAAAGAGTTTTGTTTACTATATTCCATTAACTTATAATACAATGAACTATAAATAAATTCTTTTAATTACAAATTAAAATTAAATTATAATTTCAATATACATATCTTATTATTATTTATTTACAAATTGTAAATTAGACCATCCATAAATGGCTACGTACGTATTCAATTTTAAGTCATTGAAAATTTTTATGTTCTGGCTTATTGAATACGTGGTCAGTGTTTTTTACGACATATATACGTACAAGATAAAAACTCAATTAATAGTAAATATTCACTTAAACGATATTTAAGAATTAAATCTGTGTTGAAAAGTGCCAAAAAATTGGTATCCTAACTCGTCTTTGTTCCGTCTTCTACGTATTAGCGAGGTGCAATAGGGTGGTCATCCGTCACCCGGAGGGAAGTTGGACAGACTCGTGTTCGTGTCTATCTTAATATTTTTGAGAAACACTATCGATTTGATCATATAGCATTCCTCCTAATGCTTCAACAATAAATTTTTATTGTTTAGGCCGTTTATATACCCGGCGCATGTTAAAATATTTTTTTACATAGAAAACGTTTATTGTAGTGCGTAAAATATTCTAAATCTGTTATAAAACGATTATCATAATTATATTTATCATATTAACAATATCGTTATTTACCGTTTCGGATTTGCTTGGAAAAATTAGTATCATAATTGATTTTAATATTACATCAGGTAAAATTTGAAAAAATTCTGAAGAAACTACTCAATTTCAGGTGAAATTCGAATATTTTACTCAAATTAAGTGACTTAATGTGAGAAATTGCTTTAAATAATGTATTATGATAGATTAATAAATTATTGATAAATACATCAAATTTGCAATTGTAGTATCAAAGTAAATAGTAAAATCAAATAAATTTTAGCTATTCACATTAATTAAAAATTATATTATGACTCTCCATTATAAATTAAATATCCTAACGTTTGATTAACGTCATAATAGAGTTATTTTTAATGTTCATTATACTAAGTTTATTAAATTTATTTTTAATAAATATTTTTTGAATACAAATCAGAGAATGTGAATATAAATATAAATAAAAATCTACAAAAAATTGTAATTCTTTTAATTGATTATCATTAGATTTTCTTATAGAACATAATAACTAAAATAATTAAAAATGAAGTCTACACAAATTTAACTGAATATCTAGTTATATAAAATAAACTATTCATTGTGTTCACATTATTTGCAACGATATGAGTCTCATGAATTGTTTTATAAACAAGTGACAACTAATAAAAATCAAGCGTCGCACTGAACTATTCAAAATTCCATAATATAGAATATTTTCATAATAATATTACCGAAGCAGTGCTTAATTTATCAGGCTGTCCATTAAACGATCAATTAGCAAATAAATATCCATATTAAAAGAGCTTATCGTATTCTCCTATTTATTCACTTGACGACTATCTCATGCGCTTGCTTTAATTTTTACGCTATGAATTAATAAATGCCATTTGGAACACCAATTAACGTCTCATTTTTAAAGTTCTCGATCATTACTGGACATAAGCTTCAGCTCTTCGTTTACTTTTGCAACGAGCACTTTAGAAGCCATTTACAATGCAGAAAAAAGAACTCATAATCATATAGAATTAATCTGCAGTGAGCGGCAGTCAATTAGCTTCTCGATCCTCAATGCATATGCGTCCCTATTTTGGCACTCGTTGCAAGCAATGGTACTTTCATACTCTTTTCCATCCATTATTGCTTGTTCTATATTTTGATAGCCACAACTTCCTTCCGTAGTAATTAACATACATTGCTCTTACGAATTTATTATTGAAATTCATCTATTGTTATTTCACATGTTTTTTAAGAACTTTTTTGTTCTTCTTTTTATATTTAGATAGAAAGAATAGAATAAATGTAATAATGGGAACATTCTCCTGTCAATTGATTCCTGTTAAGATATTTTCATGACTTGAATTTTTCTAGTTTTTAGATATGCCAATAGTTATGTAGATATTCAAATAAACGTTAAAATAATCGATTATACTAAAGGATTTATATAATAATTATCAAAAATAAAAGAAAATCTATTTAAGTTAAATGAAAAAGATGAAAATATTCATTTATTTAAAATGACTTCAGAGCATCCATACATATACACTCACACATATATACAAGTTTCCGATTCTTAATACTGAATCCATGAAAATTAAATGTTACTTGTAAACATCGTAATAAATACTATAAGAACTTCATGAAATTTCTTTTATTTTCCTGTGAATATATATATATATATATATATATATATATATATATATATATATATATAAACTATCAATGATTATTATAATATTGAGTATTATTTTATCTTCATATTTTTTCAAAAATTATTTTTTTATTTCGTCAATGTTCTTATTTTATATTTTGTGTATAAAAATATTCATATCTACATATACTGATTACTTTTATTCAGAATTTTCTAACAAATAATGTGTGAAAATACGCATGAATACTTCATAAATCGCCAACATTAATATGTAAAAGAAAAACATCTTTTCGTATTTAGAGAGTATATTATATAAACTTACACTTTAAAGTTTTGACATTTTTATTAAAAATTTTAATACGGATAACCACATTCTAATAAGGAATGATTATATATTTCCTTATATACATTCAATAAAATTTAATTATTAATAAATCAAAATATCATAATCTATCATTTAACTATAGTATTATTATAATATTGTTCATAATAAATAACAGTTGAAAAAAATTATTTGATTTCAATTATATACATATAAATTAATGTCTGTAATAGTAATAGTAATAGTAATGATATCTGTAATAGTAATAGTAATAGTAATGATATCTGTAATAGTAATGAAAACATTATTTTATAAATACACAATAATGAAATGTTTGAGATCAATAGAATGGTTAAAAAGATATTTTTTCAAATAAAACTTCAGAACAAGAATTTTATTAAATATATCTTAGTGATTTAACATGAGGTATTGTCTTCGCGAATTTATTAAATTATAAAATATATCTTCGAAAAACTATTAAAAGATATTTTAGAACTTAGAACTAACTATTTTAGAATTTAGAACTAAATATAAATTTGTATTAAATTATTGAAAAGTGCATGAAATGTTCAGTCTTTATTCATAAAATAATTAAAGTAAATGCAAATTTATAAAAACACTTGCATTTTAATATTTTGTTTTTTTTAGGTTGATAATGGTTCGTATCTGGCTCATTAATGACCCATTTAATAATTCGCAGTAAGTAATTTAAAGATATTATAAAATTCGTATTTTATTATAATTATGTAAAAAATGTATTGTTATCGAACCAGAAGTTGTACATCTTTAACAAAATACAAATTTAAATTTAAACAAGTAATGAACATCTTTTACTTAATGTATCTTAATCAGGGATCTATGTCATCGAATGTACATAAATTTAATTTACATGGATTCCAGTAAGTATCTAAATTTTAAATGTAGCATCAAAATAAATCAAATGTAAATTTGACTAAAGTAAATTTGAGTTTTTCACTTAATAAAGTCCGTACAATAAAAAAATACAATGGTTTATAATTTTGATTATATAAGATTAAAATACTTAAAAGTAAATAATATCTATTTATTTCATTAATAAATGGTTCCAGCTTTTTTAATTATTTTGACAACTATAGGTGGCCCATACAAAGTGAAGTTTGTCGACAAACTTATTGAATCATACGATCGAAATCCAATGAAAACTATGTAGCGTATGACATTTTGTACTCATACACTTGGAAATATCCCTTTCAGCTGTGAGTGCCAAAAAATCGTTGAAATTCGCGCACAAAAGCGTAATCGACGTTATAAACACATATAATGCTCCCGTCAGCACAATTAACTTTAAAATAAAAATTTTACACGTAAATTTCAGCGTAGGTTGAATTATATAAAACAATGTAACCCGAAACTTCACACTGCTTTCGACAATTTAATCGAGCCCGGACAAATTTTGCGCACGTAAGGTAAAAACTGTGCCGCTTACTGGAAAATCGGCGACCCCGTTTTCTGCTAATCAAAGGTAAATAATATACACTCTTGCGCCATTGATTCACCCTAGGTTATGACAATCATTTTGTTGTTTTATTCACGAGCTTAAATGTTTCACTTTGCTTTCCATTTTTGAAAAAGATCGATGAAGCGTCTCTAGTAAGTAACGTATCCCGTAAATAGCTTTTCCATATGTGTGACAAAAAGTCGACGCTTGTAATTGTGAAAAGCCAACTCACCTGAAAGTAAATGATTCATGCAAAAGCGCTGGTATTCGTGCGCGGATATGAGAATGGTATTTCGATTAATTTTACTTGAAGATTAAATTTTTTTTCGCTGAAACTTGAATAAAGGAAATTGTTTTAAGAATTTGAAAAATCATAATTATTGTAAAAGGCTTTCATTTTATCGATATATAAGCGATTTTAACGATTGTTATATAAATAAATGTCTGGTATACAACGAAGCATTTTGTATAGAAAATGTTATTGTATAGAAATAGATTATTATTTTAGTTTAGTTGTGTTCGAAGTTATTTTAAATAATTAAACTTGAATCGAGGAAATTATTTCCACATTATATTAGAAGCAATTGCTATGGTTTATTTTACTATTAGAATATAATTAGTATCATTTGCTTTATATTCTGCTTTCAAAATCTATTGAATATAAATATTTTAAATGAAAAAGTACACTTATAATACCTTGCAAGTTATTTCATTTTTCGAAACTCAATGCTATATTATTGTAACTTTACTTTTTAATTTTGAGAAATCAACTTTAAATTCATAATAAATACATTAAATAATTGAAATTATTCATGAAACTGTCAATAGACAATTATTTTTTTGCATGTATCAACTTATTATTCTTCACTATTTTTAATAAATTATTTAACAAATAATGTATGTAATGTAACTACATAAATATTCTTCCTATTACATGACAGTTAATCTTTTGTAATTTATCATAATTGACTTTCTTAAAAAATACTATCAATAATACAGCTCTAAAATTTTATGGAAAATTTAAGTTACTAATTAATATGTTTCAATAAACATAAATTTTTATTACAAAATATCAAATAATAAATTTGTTCGGAGATATTAACCATTTTTAACAGTTTAGCGCACTTCAATAAAAATGGTTTATGCAAGTGACGTTGTTGAATAAGTATGAAGTGCGATTTAAGTGACTTCTCTACTAAAAAATGTTTGACAGTACACAAACATTTTATATTTATTTATCAAATAATTTGAAATTAAAAATAACATTTTTACAATAGCATACATATTTTATTTATATACGTTATGCATAATATTAAAAAGAAATTATTATTATTATATTTTAATTTTTTAATTTATGAATATAAAAGTTTATATTCATAACTTTTTTACAAGTTAAGTTTTTAAATAAATATATGAAAAATTTAAAATTTATGATAAAAGTTTTATATTAAGCAAGAAAAATGATTGAAAATAGAATGAAATTGCATGAGTGATTTTATTAGCACCTGTGGAACTCACGACATTGATTTTACTGTAAAAGTATATTCAAGTAAATTAGGCATGCATTAACTAGTAATCAAGTTTCATATTACCAAGCTAATTGCGTAATAATAATAACTGGTTGTCGTTAAAAAAAGTAGTATGGTATACCGGTATGTAATGATCACATTGTTATATAACAAAATTTAAAACATTATTGTAGTTTTTCTTCCAAGAGGCAAAATTATTATTTAAGTAATAAAAAAATTTATGATTTTGTTAAAACCAAATTCGTTAATCGTATATCAAATATTAATAATCTAAGAATAGTAAGTATCAATGGTATTTTTTAATCTCAATAATTTTTATATATAATTTACTTTCAAACAATTCCAAATAAAAATTACTGTACAGATTTTGGAAAAACTTATATTTTCCAAGTTTCATTAAAGATTATCTCTAAAATCTATATACATGTGTTGATTATATTTACTTTGCAACTTATTACTTTTATTTTATTTCTATGAGAAGTTGTAATGAATAAAAAGTAATTTTTTAATAATATTTTTTGTTTTTATGTTAATATATAATATATTTAGAAGGTTTAGAAGGTTACTAAGACGACTCTTTTTTTAGGTTTCAACGTTAAATTTCCAAGATCGTTCGAGTGTTTCAATTTGTTTATTACAGCCGCTGTAATAAAGGTGATTTTCGCTCCTACGTTATTGCTCGCCCTGATAAGGGTGGATAGTTTGATGGAAAGGGATAGAAGGTTTTAAAGAAAAGAGAAAAGAGACAAAATTCTTCTTCAGTTCCTTAGCCAGCAACGACTGCTCGTGTTTTCTCTCCAGTGGATCCTTCCTGACTCTTCGCTTATCATACAATCACCACCGAGCATTCCCCACCGCTGCGCTTTGATCTATACCGCTCCAATAGGCGGAGAACTGCTTCCCGCCACTACGTTTCCCAAACGCGCTGCTCCAATCGACCCGGAGGCACTTCCCGCTATTACGGCCCCAAGTCACGCCGCACCAATTACAGTAGAAGCGGTTCTCGCCAAAGCTATGCCGTTCCAATCACCGCAGTGACGTTCTTGGCGGGAAACTCTGGGTCTTCTCTCAACACGCGTTGCTGCAGTTTTGGTTTACCACTGACCCGTTGGACTCCGGTCACCTCACAAGTTCGAACCTACGCGGCGAGATTATCAAGGGTTAGAGCCATATCAGCGCGCGTTAATTTAGTATATATTAGCAATTGTCACTTATAAATCTTCTATAAAAATTTTAATTTGACATTTAGTTTTTACTTGTTATAATCAATAAATTTGACATTCTTATTCGAATAAATAATCCTATATTAAAAAAAAGCCAATTAAAAATATCTAAGACAAGTTTTCAATGACATTTTCAATTATTTTTTATTGATAATACTATTGTAAAAGATTTCACATATTTTTATTGTACAATTTTTTAAATTAATTAAAATTAAAATATTTATTAAATTTTAATTATGTTCAGATTTTATATCATTTTAAAATATAGTTGTTCCTTGTACTTCTTTAATTTGTACATGAGTAAAGATTATATACTTATACGAATATTACAGAGTAATTGATTAGAGAGTCTTTAACATATATTATATTTATTATAGATTATTTTTTAAGTATTTTTAATAAACATAGTTTAAGTACATTCTTAATTGAATAAAATTTTATTGAATGTGACTTGTAATACGAATTTCTAGCAATAAAGTTAGTGTTATATATATTTTATATTTTAAGCATGTACGCACTTATAAAGAATTTAGTAAACCAGTAATATTTATATAATGTTATTAACATGAACAGAATTTATTTTTGTGTCTAGATAAAATATTTTAAAATAGACAAGACGTTTGATATCGATTTTAACGAATATTTGTATTAACAATATTTTCAAATTACGAATAATAAGTTATACTTATTATATTATATAGTAAAATCAATATTTGCTTCAATATTATTTTGCATTGTAAAAAAAGTATGAAAATTTAAACAAATTTTGAATTCAATCAATATTATTTTATGTATTACAATTTTTGATATATTTGTATGAAAAAAATTTATGCGTTTAGATAAAAGATTTTAAAGTTTAAATGTAAGAAATTTTAGTATTTTTATCAATCAAAAGTAATTAGATGTATCTGACATAGCACTTCTGATACTGACATAATGGCATTGCCTACTAATGATAAAATCAACTGTCTTTCAGATAACGTTACTAATTACACGTATAAAAGTATGTTGAGATCGATATTCAAAGTTTGGAAAACCAATGAGCGAGTAAAACTATGTAGCCTATAGAATCCAAAAACAATAAGAATTTCCACCTACAGAGAAATTTTTTTTAACCGCAATAACACTAAATCATATTGTTTATGGATATCTAATGGCCATTGTGGATTCGATTTTTCAGATAAAATGAAAAAAATAAAAATAGCAGTATGTAGAGGAAAGAGATAAAGGATTGAAAAGAACCAGAGAAAAATACAAAAAGAGAACTAGCAATTCCAACGACGATTATTCAAAGTTCCGCACTTTTTATCTCCATTTTTTGCGTACATAAAAGAGAAAGAGAAATAACCTATCGAGAAACGAAATTGCCAACGAACCTAGGTTTTTGCATCTTTCGTTCTTATTTTCTCTTTCACTCTTTAATTTTCTTTGATATACTCTTACTCTTGATTTTTTTGCTACAATTCCTATGCATTTTGGTATCTTTTGATTCTTCAATACCCTTTAGATTTTTACTGCTTTAGATTTCTTTTAAACTGAAAAGGTTTGAGATATAAAATTAACTACAGATTATATGTTATGTTCAGATTTATTTGACCTTTGATTAATTAGAACAGATATTTCCACTATTTGTAGAAAAAATCAAGTTGCTTTAAAAATAATATTTCACATTCGTAAAATCAATCAATCAAGCGATTTTATGTTCAAATTTGTAAGCATAAAAGAAATTTATTTTACATTATTAATTATTTTTTAAATAAATTTTATTGCCATATTTTTCAAACTGAATCAAAATACATTAACATATAATTTCATTTCAGTATTTGAAAGTTAATTAGAAATACAAATATGATTGTATTAACATATTTATAGAAATATAAATATGTTCATACAGAATAGTTTTCGTATTATTCTTCTACTTAAAAATAAAAACTTATCTGTTTACTTAAACTTACGTAGAAATGAAGATTTAATAAAATGACTGTCTGTAACGCACCTTTAGTATAATGGAAAAATAAGATTATTAAATAAATAATATAAAATATTCAATTTAAAATACTGAACATTATGTTTAAAAGAATGTCTATTAACATGTTTCTTAAATTACTACGCCAAAAAATATTGATATTATTCTCAATAAAATATTCAAGAAAAAGATAAATTTTTGTATAAAATTATATAAATAATATTTTATATAAATAAATTTTGTATAAAATTATATATAATGACACATTAAATCATTGGAATATGAGCTCAAAGATTATTTATTTTTTTTTAAGAAACATAACTGATTAAATTCCACTACAATATTACGAATTTTAATACTAATTTACCTCTATCAGGTTCTCATCATTACCATACTAAAGTTGCTGTGTATTAAATTCGTACTAAACCCATATATCCTTTTGAGTATGTACATGCATACAATCCTTTTTCTTCCGCTTTATTTAACAGATTTTTTAATTAATTAGTTGGAATTATGTAGATTATTTAGATTAATTATATTTATATAAGAAAATATTATTTATTAAACCAACTTATATCTATTATATTATAATACTTTATAAGAAAATGAGAAAGTAATATGATTACATTTGATAGTGTAATTTAAGTAATATGTTTAAAATATAATACGAATATCTAATATTTAAAAATAAAATTTTGAACTAAGATATATATTTGCAAAAACTTTGGACAAATTAATTATATAATTTAAAGCCTTTTTGCATCACATCAAATATTATTTATTTTAGTCTTTTATGTTTAAAAAGAAGTCAAAAATAGAAAAATTTCAAAAAATTTTCAAACTTATTTTATTAAAAATAAATTTTTATTTTATATAAAATAATATAAATATTCTAGATCAATTTTTATGCAAATTATTTAAGTAATTGAATAATTATATTATTCATTTATTATTAATTCATTTATTATATTATTCAATTTGGTGAATAATTATATATTTGCATGCTTAAACGTATTCTATGTATGCACTTATAATATTCATTAATCTCTTATCAATATGTTTTCAATAATCACAAAACGACATTGACAATATCACAAACGTTATCTTGAATTCAATTTTTTTCTTTCACACTCACGATTCGTCTTCTGTTTGTTCAACAATTTGTTTCTATTATTTATATTTTCAAGCCTTGATAATCGTAGATACCTTGATAGGAAGAATGAATGTTCTACTTGTCTGAACCCATTCACCTAACAAAATTCACAAATAACAACAATGCAAAATTACCGGATACTTCACATCCGCAAAGTTTATCGTCGTATATATACCTTTGCGGGTATATTTTAGGCTTTACTACATGTGTTGAAAGGAGAGAAAGAGATGAAGAAAGATAGTTTGAGTTTTTGTTTTACACGTATGTATCTGTCTATGTAGCAGTGTCTGCATTTATCTTGCTGCACATTGTCTTCAATATACATTTACAATGAATTTTCTGATCACATCAGATCTATTATATCAAACACAAAGTAATGACTTGAAAAAATAGGCTGAAATTCAATATTATGTTCTTTTCCATTCAAGAGAAATATTTTATAAGGTAATAATATAAAATACTGATCGTGCTATTGGTACAATTTAATATAATACCTTCCAATAAATTTTACGAGAAATTATTATCAATCGAATTATTATTACTATTATATATATATATATATATTATTAATAGGTATTCATAGTTATTTTTAGAATTGAAAAATATTTAAAACTAATTATTAAAGTTTACCAATTATTTTATTCGTAAATTCAGAAAAATTTTAATCTCTTAATACACCTGAAGAAAATCAATAATAAATTTTTTATTTTTTATACAAATGAAAACAAGTTTATTTATTAAGAAAACAACTTTAACTTTGTTAATTTTATGATTTTCAAGGATTACCAATTCTGAAGTTACACTATTTACACGTAATAATTTATTCTTTTTTAAATGAAGACGGAAATAGGTTCAAAATAACTTGTTTTACAATAAATCAATATCGATAGAGTATTTTTACCTATAGATAAAAATGTTATATAAACTTAAAATATTTGTTAAAAGAATCTCAACTGTAGAAGAACCATGTTGCATTTATTATAGTATTTTTGGAAATGAATTCTATTATTGAGTTCAAGTTTTATAAAATAAGGTACAAAATAAGGTATTGACTCAAGCATTCTATTTTTTAAACAGTAAATAAGTTTTAATAGTTTAATTTAGCTCTACCAGAATAGACTTCATCTATTAAATAAACACTCAAATATTTGTACATTCTTATACAATATAATTTCTTTATGAATAAAAGAACTATGTGGAATCTTAAGAGCTTGTAGATGCTGAAATCTTTTAAGTTGACTATAGTTTTCAAAAAAATTTTGTCAACAATTTGACAAATATATTCAATAATATAATCAATAATATATGAAGAAGAAACTATTAAGGGATCATTAGAGTTTTATAATCAATTTCCCGTAATTCTTTTTCAACTTATATACTATGAAGTATAATAAAAACATTGTTTTCATCTAAAACTTTAATATGTATTTTTTATTTATGAGAGAAATTAGTTTTTACATATAATTTTCATTCAATAGTTAATGATGCATAAATATTTATTTCTGAACATACTTATAAACGAAACTAATTATCAATCCTTTTATAAATAATTTTCATAGATTTATAAATAATTTCATAGATAATTCAGAATGTACTTAATTATCAATATAGATTATCTTTCTGATCATAAAAAATTGTATGTATTACAATAGCTATGAAAAAATATATAATGCAGTAAAACTAAAATCATAAACTCACTTTCAAAAACTATTTGCATCGTTTATCCATACGAGCAAAGAAGGTTGTCGGTAAAATTGAAAAGAAAAATTTTCAGTAAGTATCCAATTCAGGAGAAATATTACAGCATCGTTCAAAAAGAAAGTGAAGAAGCAAACCGGAGAAAGAAAGAGGTAGATAGCGTGATCCATGAGATGGATAGAAAGTAATAGAGTTATATAGCTTGCATCTCCTTCACTCTGGTGAGTAGAATAGGGACTAGGAGAAAACGAGTATAGAGGATGAATACAAGGTAGCGGTGGTAGTAGTAAATACTTTGTAAAGGAGCTTGCAAGTAAAAAATGTGAGAGAAAAGGTGAAAGGAAAACGTAAAAAGTCAGTCGGAAATCCAGATTGTTCTCACACGTCGAATGCCAAGTTTCCTTTACTTTTTTTTCTTTCTCATTCTTCTGCCTCTCACAGTTTAAATAGCCACACCCATTTTCGAGGGATGCAAGCGTAAGTGAGTAAAGGTCGCAAAGCAAGTCAAATCGTGAAACAATGTTTTTCCGCTTTCGTTTTGTTTCTAGTCCTTACTTCGTAACAGTAAACTTTTTTAAGCTCGTTGCACGACGATCTTTTACTTTATCGATCTACCCTTACAAAGCTTTCATTTTATAAAAGACATCTACGACTCCTTTTCTTAGAATTAAAGGTAACTTTTCCTTCTCGCTTTCTCCTTAGATTCTTTTCTAACTCACCCTGCTCTTTTACCTACGTTTTCTTTTTTGTGATTATTCTCTCTCTCTCTCTTTTCAGTATTTTTTTATATCGTTTGTGTTCTTAAGTTAATAATAAAAAATTCATCGTTTTGCTTTTCTTTTTACTTCAACCACATTAAACTATTCTCTATCATGAGGTATTTAAATGATTTTATTTATAAACAATGGGCTGTAGTATATTAATTTTATAATTACCTTACAATTATTTGAGCAGCCTGCTTTCACTACAAATAATTTAATTGAAAGTAGATAAAACAAAAATTATACTAATGACCGTATCAGTGGATAGTAGCTAAGTTTTTAACAGTATATGAGAAAATGTACAATTGTTTTATTTATTGTTCTAACTATCTCAAAAAGAAAACAATAATCTTTAATTATAACTAATATCTATTATTATCTATATCTTGTACGACTATTTTATTGATTATGACATTACATTATTTATCAATCATTCATGAAATATTTATTATTTGTTTATAATGATTTTTCATACTATATAATAGTATACTGCATAATAAGCAACTTTATTTTTATTTAATCCAGTTAAATGCTAACATGTTTCTATCGAATAAATCAAGTAATTTAACTAAATGCTGCATTCTTTTATTTTTTATTTTTTTTTAATCCTGATTAGAAGCAATTTAGGAGAAAATAAAAGATAAAGAAACATAAGTTACCTTTAATTTTAATTTTATTAAGATTAATATTATTTATTAAGATATTTATATTTAGTAAGATGTTTTATTTAATTTTATTTAATTATACATTAACCTTCAAAAATAATCTGAGTTTAATAGAAAGGGCGCACACTCTTATATTTAAACGTATATATAAACGTATTTGTGTGTGTGTGTGTGTGTGTGTGTGTGTGTGTGTGTGTGTGTGTGTGTGTGTGTGTGAATAAAAAAGTGAAATATAATGCCGCTTAGAAAATACACTGTCGAAATGCCTAAAGCCAGTCATCTCGTGATTGACAGCTATTTTATTCATGACCTGAATTTTATGTCGAAACGTATATCATTTTATCGGCGTAAGAGAAGTGAATAAGTGAGATGTAACAAGGACAAGAAAAAATTGTCGAATCGAGAATAATCGCATGCTCAGTTTGCAATATATGCCAACATTGGGGCGCGTTCAGAAAAAATGAAAAGTTATTTTAAAAGAATATGTTTTCTTATATATATATATATATTTTGTAAAAAATTATTGAATATATTTCATTGATCGTATTCGAGAACGCAATTTTCATTTTTAGGAAAAAATATTATCAGTATATTTTTTCTATTAAAAATGTATTAATGATTAACGAAGAATTTATATCGTTTATATGTAAAATTTAGGTAAATCCTTCTATTTATCATTTTCCGTTACTACGTCTTGGTACATAAATTGTTATGTAAATAATATAATCTTCTGAATATATATTTAATTTCAGAATACATCGAACAAACATTTATAAGTGCTAAATAAAAATATTTTCATACAAAAACGTTAGTAAGCATCAACCTTACCATATTTATATAATCATATTAAAGCTAATTTTAGTTAAATAAATATATTCTTCAGATTTTCATTCTCCCAAATATTCGAATTACAGAAGATTCTATTCAATTGTTAGAAGTTTAGAATTTTATCATTTTAGAAGTTGTTGAATTTATGATTAATGTCTCTAGTATTTTATTATTCTACTTTTAGTATTTCATCTAATAAATAATATACAGATACAATGTGGCTAAGAAAAAATTGTATTGATAAATTCAATTCAATTAGCATCGAAGATAGAAGTAGTCAGAAGATGTAAATAACAATTTACAAGGCTTAGAGTATAAATTAACTTACTAAGTGTTATTTTTCAAATACCTTTATAAAATATTACAGTAGTAGATAAGATTATTTTCACACCTCTTACAGAAATCAGATTATTTAATAATATTTAATTCATTCATCATAAGTACTAATATTTATATAAATATATGATTTATAAAAATATGTAATTTAGAAAATGTGAAAAATTTGAAAATAATTAATTTAGAAAACTTTCTTGAATGTTTGATATTAAAGATAGTCTTCAAAAAGATATAAATAAGATCAAACGAATTTCTGAGCTTTATACTGTAAAGTGAAATATGGAATTTAATATATTATGAGATTTTACACTAAAACTGATTAATTAATTTTGTAAATGATGTAACTATCTCTATGATGAATGATTACAGATTTAATTTTGCTAGATAGAAGCCATGAAGCTCACGAAGAGACGCCTTGACTATACGTGCTATACATATAAGCTATAAGTAAATAGAAATGAAATAATTCTAACAAATTTATCTATATATTCATATGTCGTACTAGATTAATCTTAAAAATTGAATCCATTTAATTGTAAGAAATCAAAGTTTAAATTAGAAAAGCCACCTTGATATGATGAATTCTTATTATAGAGCTTAGAAGTTGATAGGTCTATTCTATAGTTTAACTTAAGATTTGGTGGTTTATGTGATAATTTTATTACTGAAAATATACTTAATATCTGTAACAATAATGTAAGACAGGAGAATTCAAACATGACAAAATTAATAGTTACAACAGTTATACAGCATAATATTATTAAGAAAATTTCAGAAAAATTGTTTATATATGGATTTATAGTGGCAATAAAATTTACTGATCACAATGTTATTATTCAATACATAATTCAGGTTGAAAAATAAATATTTTTACAATGCTTAAATCAGATATTTTATTAATGATTTTTCTTCAAAATAACTAAATATAGACAATATATTATTATAATGTAATTATATAAATTAATGCTGCAGTATAAAAAGCTTACTATTCTTACTTTAATCTCGATATTTTGTTCGTGAATTTTAAAATTATACAGTTTTAAAATTATTTATGAAAATGAATAGGGATTAACACAATAATATTTTAAGTTCACGATATCAATATAGAGATATATATGGAGTTGGAAAATATTGTTTTAATTATGTGTAATGTCACGTGAAAAAATATCTCGAAATAATGTCGATAATATACAAAATAGAACCGACTATAGTTCAAATAGGTACCCAAGATCATTGAAATAGAATGACCTAGAACCGACTATAGTTCAAAGAGGTACCCAAGATCATTGACGATGGAATAATTTTATAATACTAATTTTATAATCCTAATGATTTTTGATATGATAAATTCATTTAGTTCTTAAATTTAAAATACATAGAATCTGCTAAAGTGAAACTTCATAATACCTAAACATTTCTTTTATGTAGCAGAGTATTACTTGAAACTGTATTTATTTCAAATACGAAATGTGATATAACTTGAACAGAAGAAAATAGGAGGAATAAACAGCTCAGGCTTTTTACTGAGATCCAAATAAGAAATATCGTATAATGGAACTTTACAATATAAATCACTGAGGGTTTATTTTCCATTCAAGTATTTTAATGTTATTAAGAATATTATCGACTAGTAATTTACAAAGACAGGTTAGATGTGTATTTCTAGATGAGCGACCATTTAATTGTTTATCAGGAGCAAAGACGAAATATGTATCAAGATAGACTTGCTGATTTCAAGATTATAACCTTGAATCTTTTCATTATTCAAGTAGAACAATTTCATAAAGATAATATTAGTTGTTTTATAGTGAATATAAGGATGATACGTAATCTGAATCTTAAATCCTAAAAATTCTAGAATACACCAAACAAAATACAATATCAAACGTTGCGTGGCGACTATGTTTAAAATCCAATAATCATTCAAATTCGATAACATTTTAAGAAGTGATTGTTCTTTTCTATGATCATGTCCAAGATTCTCTTTATTGGTATAATTTAAATTGTCATTCCATGATATATAAAATATCGTAATTATAAGATCGTGTAGAAAATTTATATCTTTTATTGAAAGTACAATTCAAATTTTTCAAAACCATAATTATTAACAATATACTCATTAACTTATTAAAGTAGAAAATGTATTTTATCCTACACGTATGATATGTTTGCAGTATGAAAAATGTTACACAATGCAAGTTCTGCATGATTGCTAGATGTATGAGCCATAAAATTAAACTAATAATCAAGTAGCTATATAAATCAATTATCTTCATGATTTATGGTTAAGTAGAATTAACGATGGAACATTAGTATTTCTTTTCTTACGTGCCGTGAAAACGGGAACATGTTAGATCCATCCTGTACACGTGTCTTAAACATGTGAATAACATTCTCAATACTTTCTTTTACTGTAAACTGCAGATAAAGCTTACTGTAAAATATTAAATAATTATCATTTTGTGATTGTGCAGTTGATACTGGAAAGTATATGTAACGAGAGGAAGACGATCATTTTTATAAATACAAATTTTTTTACCATAATTTTTTTGAACTTTTAGTAAATATAGAATCTTAAATTGAAACAATAAGAAGATAAAGTTTTTCAAAATAGAATTCTCCCGAAGCATATAGTAGATAATAAGTCTTGTAAAAAATAAAAAAACTCCATATAAGGTCTTTCTATTTACAATTAGTAATCATTCAATCCAAAGTAATAGTAATAAATAATAGTGTACTCATTATTGTGTTATTATTTGTATGCATTAGATCAGAAGAGAATTTGCATTCAATAAACATTACGGTGTAGGTATGTCTATCTTTTTATGTAATAAATTATATAATGAAATGCAGTTCGTACTATGTAGAATAAACTCTCAATTTATTTTATAAAGTCAGTATTATCACGTGAATGTAGAAACAAAAGAGCTATCAAATGCTATATTGAAATCTGTGTATTACAGTAGTTCTCCGTACATTCGTAAGTAAGTTAATCACTATTTTCTATGAAATAATATAACTTAATTTACAATATTATTTTCACATAATAAAAATTATATTAGTCCAGAATTTTTAGTTGAATATTTAGAAAAGATAAATTCTTTTTTTTTTTCGTTTTTGCATTAATGCCAATATAAATCAATGTTGGTATGTAAGAATTGAATACTCTAAATAGAATTTGATTTCAAAAGCAGGACTATCTATCATAGGAACTGAATAAGTACAATAATTGAAATAAATATGTTAGTTAATAATTAGTGTAAAATATATTAAATTAAACCTAAAAATCTCATTTATATTAAAATTTTTTTGTTCATAATGTTTTCATATGATTATAACACTTGTAATTAACAAACATATTAATTAAGAATTCTATTTCTGTTATGATATTTAGTATTATTATTTAAAGTTAGTAAAATATTAAATTTATCAAAAAATATTAAATTTTTAAATAATATAAATTATAAATACATTTTTTAACTTGTTTTGTATAAAGTACTAATTTTTTAAGATGAATGAAATCATATATTTAGTTATTTGTATTTTTATTCCATAAAACAAATTCTTATTTCTAAATGTAATTAATTGAAAATGTTATTTATTGTTATCTTCATAACTTTTTATTAACATAGCTACCAGTTGCGTAATATGAAAATCTTTTATAAACATAGTTGAATATTTAGAATTAAAAAATTCTTTTCTGTTGATTTGCTGTACAAACAAGCCATATTTTTGCTGTTATAACTGCCGTATAGCGGTTAGAATTATCTATGAAATTTAAAAGTATGTATGTAGCGTATGTAGAAATACTTAAATAAACGTTACTTTTATTAACCAACTTAAAGTATTTACATATTTTTCTTATATTTTCTTTTAGTTTAAAGAACTAGACATCTTTTAAAATTAATTTTGAAAAAAGGTCATTAACTAATAAATAGTTCAAAAATTCCAATATAGAAAATTCTGGTCAACTGTCAAGATCTATACTTAGGTATAATCTCAGTAATATAAACCTTATTTTTTTATGAAATAAAGCTATTACTGAACCTGCGTATTATTATGTATAATATGATATTAAATCTATGTACATTAAGAAAACTTGAATAGCTAACAATTAAATGTGTACCAAACATACATAAAAATATTGAAGCTCGTGCCTGTAGCGATCATATCTAAAATACTTTCTACAGCAAACGCAGACCATAATTAACTGTACTTGCCCTTTTTCTGTATCCCTGCATAAAATCGTTGTGGTAGTACCATCATCTTCGTAACGACAAATTACATTAGAGCCTAGTGTGCAATTTGATCTCTTCCTCGTAGGCGTTGATTGATAAATGTATTTTTTTGTGATCTTTATGGCACAGTTATGCAATTTTTTCTATCTTTCTTCTTTCCACTTGAAGAGTCATTTCTATCTTCCTAACTTATTTTTTATATTTTTCATTCTCTTTTTTATTTTTCCATTATTTTTTCTCACATTATCTGTTTATCTCTAACTCTATATCTGAATCTAAATCTAAAAATAAATATAAATCTAAATTTCATCTATTTTTTACCTAATCAGTATATATTAATAACTCACATTCATTCATTAGCATATTTTATTTTTCTCTATCTCGGTTTCTTTTACATTTTTCCATATCTCTCCGTATTTTATCTTTTTAGATGACATTATATTCTGATAATAACTAATAGAATAATCAATTAATAAATCAATCAATCACATCAACCAATCAATCAATCTTTTTCTCTTTTAGTCGAATATCAGCTGTATTAATTACATAAAAGTTTAATAAACTTTATTTTAGATATACAAACTCTCTTTTTTGCTATGCAGCGTTACATATACAGCTTTTTATTTCTTTCACGCTCACTATACCACTGTATATGTGCCAATAGAGACTTTTTGACAAGGCACGTATGCATTCAGTAACTTTTGTCCACGTGACTGTGTGAGTGTTGCATGCGCTCTAGAACAAAAACCTGTAGGTGATCCCTTCCAGCGCGTTCGTAAATTCTGAACCTGAACTTTCATGACTCTTAATTAATTACAGAATATTATCATTACTGCTCTAGGGATAATTAATGAAATTAATGCTCGATTAAGCGCTTTCTTATACTCGTTGTCCTTTCATTCATTTGTTATTTTACCCCCTCTGCTAGTTTTTCGAACCATCACTTCTCAGCCTTGCATGTTTTTAACAAATTCTGCTGCTGCGGCGCTCGTACACTTACTAGCACTTATAACGCGTCACTTCAACTGCCTTCAAACGGCGCTCAAAGTCACACGAAGTTTTTATTTTACATTTGTATTTTTATGTCAATGATTAGATAATTTTTTTTAAAAGTGAACCAGTTTTTATATTTATCCGATTATTTTATTCTTAATTTCAACATTATTTAAAAAACAATTAATAATTATAAGACAACCATGTTTAAATAACTATATCTCATACATAATTATTGTTGACTTATAATATAATTTATTGAATAAAAGTAATGTATTGCTTTTGATTGCTCTTTATTTACAATTTTTTGTTTTGAGTTTAATAATATATTTATAATTAGGTGTAATTTTTTTAATATCTATAAGTATATTTATGATCAGAGGTAAGTTCTATGAATTTCTAGAATTCTGCCTACCTCACAAACAAAAATTCATATACTTATAATATATTTAATGAAAACAAACAAAAAGAAAATAAACAACATACGGCAAATAAAGTTAAATTTTTCTAAATTTTTCTCTGTCATTGCAGTCAATATAAGATTCTATAAAGATGATATTTCGCTAATTTTAAAGTACGGGTGTCCTTCTTAGCATTCTAGCTTAAGAGTCTTTCTCAAGAAACTAAGTGAATCATGAAGTTAATTAAATGGTCAATTTAGAATATCATGTTGAATTATTTCTCAGAAAGTAATATGCTTTAGAACGTCCAGCAGTTTTTGTACTAATTGATACTATCGCAAGCTACATTAAATTTTTAGTGTTAAGGTAATAATTTTCATGAGTGGTATTTCAAATTAAAAAATTACTTCATCTTATACTCTTAAACAATAACGTTTTATAAAAAATACAATTTTTTATATATAAGTACAGTAATTGTATTCCAATTTATTAGATGAATAAAAATTTGGTTTTTATTACTAATAAGCTTGATATAAACAATAATAAATGCCACAATTTTTCATTATAATAATGAAAAAATTATGAAAACTGGATGAACTTTAAATATATTTAATTTTGTTCTACAATAATATATAATTTTCATACAACAAGTCTTAAATATATATATGTATACATATATTTGGCTGAGTTGTTGCAAAAGGTTGTCTAGTTTTGTTACTATTATAGCAATAGAAACTAAACTATTAATTTGCGTGTCAAACAACATTTAATCATTATTAAAAACTTAAATTATTATGATTTATTTTTAATTAATTAACATTAATGAGAAATAATTTGTAACAAATAACAAATAACATGAATAAAATAACGTGAAATATTATTCGTAACAATAAATTAAATTTTTATAGTATTTTAAACATTCTTTTACATAAATTTGTTAAAAATTTATTCATAAGAAATTACTTTATATGATATACATAGCCGTATAAGTATATTTCTTAGTTTTCTGAGTAATTGTTGAAATACATAAGTTAATAGCTATATGCCAATAAATATTTCAACCATAAACATGTATTTAAATAAAACATATTATCCTTTAGAAATACGATTATAATACTAAACCAACTTACAAAATATATAAAAATATATGTATAAGAAAAATTAACAAATAAAATGTAAAGGCTGTAATATTTGTAATAATGTATTTCAAATTATATGAATTATTCTGTCATATTTCAGTTAAAAATACTACAAATTTCAAACGCTAAATTCTGGAGCTGAAAAAATGCAAAAACTTCCCTTGCCATCCATCACAATATTTTCTGTCATTGTCTTCCCCCTCACCACACTCTCTCTCTCTCTCTTTGTGACACTTTGTCACATTTAGTCTTTCTCTAAACTTATTACAAGTCAATTATTTCGACTTCGTGCTTGAAAAATCAAAAAAATAAACTATACAAAGATCAAGAAAAAAACCACATTTGTGCAGGAATTAGTAGTCAACGTGAAAGAATGAGAAAGACGTATAATTAAAAAGACATAATTTATTTTGTATCACGTATATTACCTAATATTTTATATAAATAATTATAATAAAAATTACTCTGTATATTTATACACTTATTAATTTAATATAGAATTAAATAACAAAATTTCTAATTACAAAAATATGTTGATTTTATAAACTTTCAGTATATGATTATGATACGAGTAAATGCAAAATTGAATATCTAATAATCAAATTTGAAAATTTAATAAATATATATATATATATATATATATATATATATATATATATAGACACACTTCTTTTGTCTGATTTAATTAAAGATTAGCAACAGATAAATAGAAAAAAAATAATTTTTTTATAGATGCCGATTATTTGTTTCTAATTCAAATGACGTAGGTTGCTGAATATTTAAAATTTTTTGTAAAATAAAAATTGATTATTTAAAATATTTAAATTAATTAGAAAAAATATATAAAAAACTTGGAATAAAATTTTTATATTTAAAAAAATTAAATTTCATCAGAAATACAAATTAAAAATACTAATTCAGGATAAAACACAAATATTTTTCAAATGAAATTTTTGGATCAAATATTTAACGTAATCAGAGTTTTTTACATACTTATTTAATATAAGTAAATGATAAATCATAATTTGTTGCGTTATGTTCAAAAAGATATATTAAAGATAATGTAAGATCAATCTTATTTTCATTATATGATAATATGTATAGAACAATCGTAAAAAAAATATATTTTTATTAATTTAAAAAAAGATTCATTCATGAAGAAAAATTAAATGAGTCTTTTTTATAATCAAACCGATTCTTAGATCAAAAGTAACATGAGATCAGTTTATATAATTTAAATTATCATTAAATATAAGATTTTAATATTGGTAATAAATTTGAAAATAATCAATAAAATATAACTTTATTTAAAAATACTATTTATAAGAAATAATATTTTATATTTAAAAATACAAAAAATAGTTAATTTCATAATATTAATAGTATATTTGTCTGTTGTTCTCCGTCATTACAGTAGTTAAATGGTTTTACGTCAAATATTTTATTAATATCGATATTTTATTTGAAACATGTTATAAACTTTAAAAGTAACAAATATTTGCATGTGTAATTATAATTTTCTTCTATACTTAGTATGTTATCGAATATACTTACTGTGAATGAGTTATTATATCACTTATCCGTTACTAAAAAAGAAAACAATTGAAAGAGATCTTATTTTGCACATCGATTCCACTAGACAATATTATTTCAAACTTTCTTACATTACAAAAGAAATGAAACATCCTTGAGATAGTATTTTTACCGTAGATTATGAATTTGAATTCAAAATGTTCCATCACGTCTCGTTTTTAAGAAAATTATAAAAAGAGAGTAAAAATGTATTTTCGGCACTTTTCAAATTTTTATTACAAAGAAAGGGGATGCGATAGAATACTGTGTAGGCTCAAATTAAAGTTTGAAACTTACACTTTAAAGTTATGAAGTAAAAAAAACTTTTACAATAATATAAAGTCGTAAAACACAGGCTTTATTAAGCCACTTTTTCTCTCACTTATTATAATAATACCTAAAGTAATCAAACAGTACATGAAACTCTTCTTTTATAATGCTCTATATTAATGATTTTAAATTTAGAATGAACATATTAATTGAAGATTATTAAAAAACAGTAATTAAAAATATCAAATTATTTAAACTTGCCCGTAATTTAAAAATAATAATGATAATATTTCAAATTTTTTCTTATATCTTACAGACAATACTTCATTTAGACTCCTTAGTATAATTGTACTTACTGGCAGCTTCAAAAGCAAAATTAGCGCTCATTTAATGAAAAGCATAATAAATTATATATATAAATTTTCGTTTTTTGGTTCAAAGTTTTACATTTAAACTTTAACTTTAGTTCATATATAATTTTCTATTACATCTCATTTCGTTATCGTGGTGGTTCAGGTTATGCCATAAATGTGGTTTAAACTGGTTGATAACATGTTTCACTCAGTAATTGACGTGAGGTAATGGGAAATTTTGGATTTAAGATTATAAATTTATATAACAAATTTAAATAATTATTAAATCTTTTTGGTACAAAATTACCATCTACCAGCTTGATTTAAAGCTTTTCTTGCGGTTTCTGGTTCCTCATCATTCATGTATCAAACGTTCTTTTATAATCATCTATATACTGATTATTAAATAATTATTTATATTGTATTGTTATAAAGAGATAAAAAGTAAAGCAATCTTAATGCAAAATTTAATTTTCACTGTTAACAATAAGAAAAAAAGAAGGAAAACTAAAAGAATGCGAATGTGTAAGGTAGAGTGAACAGGGTACATGTTCAAGAGAAGAAAAAGCGAGTAGACCAGAACGAGATTTAGCAAGAGAAATAATGAAGGAAGAAAGAAGAACACTTTTCCTAGTAGGCATAGTGCCAGCGCATTTGACATTTAAGATTAGTCGGGGGTTACAAACATAGAAGATGCACTGTGCCACCACTGACTTCGCTCATTTGTGAAAAATCGCTATCGACCGTAGCCCCTCACCTTTAAACCTCTACAGACATCGGTTGGTCTTATTCATTCTCATTTACGCTCGCGTTGAGCAGTAAGCGGTGAATGTAACAGGGACAACCGCATACGGCAGTCAAGTTGACGATCGGAAATTCCTATCAGTTGACTGCGTTGTGATGAGCGTGTTAGGTCTATTGTAATACATGGCACGAAAACAAATGGTGAGCGGTGGAGATAGGGGGTATAGGGCAAAAGGGGGGAAGGAGATGTTTAGAAGAGATACATAACAGCAAATGCATATGTATTTGCATGGTTGCGTGTGCATAAACCGTCGCGTACATCGCTACTTTATTGCGCCTTATTATTTAAATATGCTTACATACCAAGCTTTTAATTACTGGAAAAGTGAGGATGGTCCGTTCGTTTGTTTTTGTTTACGGGTGGTTTAGGATAATGGGTTTTCGGCGGCTCGTATGAGTAATACTCGGTGAATCATAAATTTTATTAATTTACCTCGCTTGCGTAGGCTACAAAAAAAGGAAGAGAGAGAGAAATGAGAAGAAAAAAAAATTCTATTGAAAAGGGATAATATAAAATTCGAACAGATTGATCGTGTGAATTTTCTCTTTTTACGCTGCTGTAATTTAAATTTAAAAAATAACTGTTTTCTTCCTTAATTAATTATTCTCGATATTTTTTATCCATAGAGTTTTCAAACTAAGATTAGAAGTATCAATAATTTTTAAAAAAGTAAAAAAAAATATTTCTTTTGAATAAGATGTAAAAATATCGTTATAATTGTCTAGAGTTAAAAATCTAGTTTTATTATATATTTATAAGTAAAACATATCATAATTTATATTCTAAAAGTATTTTGAAATTACCTATTTCAACGACAAATTTATTGATTATGTATTATAGATTTGTTAAATTTAAAATACATTTTAACGATATTTTTATTTTAAAATCTTTTGTTGATTATTATTTAATGAATATTATTTTGGTGATTAGAAGGAAATCAGTACTTTACAAAGTATAAGCATTTTCTTAATATCTTTAATAATTTACCATTTTTGTTTACTTTAATTCACATGAAATAAAAAAATATTAAAATGCATCAAAAATTTTCTGTGTGAAATTGATTGAATATTATTTCAAATATTAATAGACATTAGTTCATATAATTAAAATCATTTACTTGATACCATTATTTCTGAGAATAATTTGTATCCTGACAAATAATGTTTTTACTGAAAAATCAATTCATAATTAAATTAATAAAAACAAATGGTTCAAATCATATAAAACTATACAACAACCCTTTAATTGGTTCTTATTATTGTAAATATATTGTATAAAAAAATCTTTTATCAACAAAATTATATGTATTTAATTTCATAAGATAAAATTTTTATATTGAAAATATTGATAATAATGGATTAAATGAAAAAAATTGAATGTAATCGCTGAAATCTAATTCTAAGATTAGAATATTTATTTTACTTTAAACCTTATATTTTGGTGGATGACTCCATCATAAAAGTAAATGGATTTCATTTCTATATAATTAAAAATAATTCTTCTAATTGCAGAAAATTTTTTATTGTTGATTCAATACTATAATTTATAGGTAAACGTAGGAATCAGATTCACTTGTATCCTTCATAATATAATTTATTTCAAAGATACATGCGGAAAAATAAAGTAATCGTTATTTTTCTAAAGTAGCTATAAAACATTTATATAAAATATTATCTGAATGTCCGTAATTAAATTGTTTTTTTTAAGTAGTAAAAATTCTCTTAGAGTATATGATATATTTTCATTTACTTTGGATTAATTCATTTTATTTTTATGTTAATTATTTCCTGAATTTAATATAGAGAAACCCAGTATTTATAAAGCGATAATTTGAATCATGCATAAATATTATTTTAAATAACTATTTAATTCAAAGAAGAAGAACCTAACATTTGTAATAATGCAATTGCTGCTCCAAAATCATACTTATATTTGTGATAAATAATTACGGATAATATTTCGCAAATATTTATGGGAAACCTAAAAGCAATATATTCTTTCGCTATCAATAAAAGTTTGGAAACAAGTCTAAAAATATTTTTCCTCTTTCTCTTTAGTGCCCAAGATAACGAAGTTCATGTAGTACTTAGAAAAAAGTATGCACACACATAAACATAAACTTATATCAGCGTATGAAATATAAAGAGATATATACCGAACAGTATGAGAGATGGAGAAACCGAGAAAGGGTGAAACTCCACCTGGAAGGAAGGAAGGAAGGAAGGAAGGAAGGAAATATCGTCGATAACGTGGACATGGGAGCTATGAATCAGCAAATTCCCCATAAAACTTCCGCACATGGGACATTCGCTTTTGCCTGTGTTCCCCTACCTTCTCCAGTTTCGAGCTTGTGTACCGTGGACACGCGTTGCATCGAGCAACGCCACGCTTGCCCCTTCCTCTTTAATTTCCTTTCAGACTCTTCTATTTATTTCTCTTTTTTTGTTTTTCATTTCTCATTTCTCGCACTACCTCCTGCTCTTTGATACAGTCGTAGAAAAAAATTACCATGCAACGTTGCTTTGTGTGCGAAAGACAAATGAAACATTTGTATCACATTCTTTTCAGCTAGTGGAGTAATATAAATTAACGGTCAAATGGATACTGTATAAATTTAATTCTTATAATTTTAATTATTTTGCAATCATTTAATTACTTTATTAAACCAAAGTTATTAATTTTGTTAATGTTTAATAGTACGTAGCTCTCTCTTATATACATAATTTTAAGCAATTGACTAAAATATTAATAAACATTTGCTTATTAATAAACAATTATTACTTGGGAACTAAAAATTGGATTTTTATGTTTTTAATATTATAAGATTATTTTAAAATTTTGATACATATAGCTAATAACTTTTAAATATTACATTTCTTCTGGGTCGTATTACTTAAGTTATGTTCTTTTAAATATATATTGGTAGATGTTAAACACATTTAACTGAAAAATATTCTGCACATTCCTATTTTCGTCAAATTGTTTTCTTACAATTCACACGAAAAATTAATATTTTTAATTAACAAAGATAGGTTATCATTATAAAACATTTTCATTTATCACTTATCATTTAAAAATTGCAAAGAAAAATTGGAAAATTTTTTTATATCATTCAATGAAAAATTAATCTTTGCGTAAAATATTTATAAATTATATTTTAAATATTGTTATTAAAAAAGTTATAATTCAGCAAAATAATCTGATTATTTTATTATATAAGTTATTTAGATTACTTTAACATAGGAAATTAATTTTCTTGTGTTAATTTATTAAAATGTAAAAAGAATCATTTTACGTTATAAAAAATTCTATACTATATAAAATCTAGTAATCGCAATAAATAGAGTAGAAAAACAGATATATAATAAAGAAAATAAATTTATAAATAATGATTTCGATTTTTACTTTGAACAAATTTATCACACAAAAATGTGTACAGAATATACGTTCGAATTATAAATGCATAAACATAATGATATAATAACATCTTTGAAACATTTAACTCATTCATACGTATTTTTACATTAAATAGAAAATGGATACTTACAAAATTATCTTTATACTTTACAGATATTTTAAGAATTACACGAAGCACTTGAACTAATGTTAAATGCTATTATAATTAATTTTGATAAAGGAAATAATTTTTCTTAAACAAATTTTCAATGCTAGACAATAAATAGCAGTTTTCTATTGGCTATTTAATCGCGATTATCAAATAACCAATTTTAATAAATTATTCTGAAAATATAATTGAATATTCAATCAAGTTGAAGAACGCTAATTTTCTTATTCTTTGATATACTTTTATGTAAATTAATTGTAAATGATTCTACTAGCTCAAATTTTAAGTTAGTTTAAACACCTTCTATTTATATTTATATAACTATATATCTACACCTACACCAGCTCCCATTTTCAATCTAACTGTCAGGGACCAATAGTAATTCATTTGGAAAATCGATTTTATTTCTGTAACTGAGATATAATTACTATCTCTATCGTTATATATATGCTTACGTCGCTCCTAGTAACATTCCTTCTTATCTCACTTCATTCTCTGGTCTAGAACACCGACAATCGGTTTCATGCGGTAACTTAATTCAAGAGCCAATAGATTAATCATCCGTGAAGAAAGATGCCGAAATTAACGGTATTTATGTTCACTTCCTTGGATGATTCCTTGCTATTCGCCACTATGTATTTGACGCGTCATTCACCGATCTTAGAGCTCCCGGACAACTATTGATAAATGGCGATAACTGAAAAGGATGCTTAAGAGAGAGAGAGAGAGAAGAAAACGAATCATTCTCATATATATAAACATATGGGTAAGAGATACGAAGGTACGATTCATCTCTCGAAGATTTTTATTGCACACCGGAATATCATTTGACGTCACTGTGAGACAAGAATCAGCCAATGTATCTAAGAAGAAACTGACTTATGAGTAAAATGTTACATTTTTCAGTCAGAGCGAACGATGACTTGTCATTATTTCTTTTTCTCTCCTTCTTTTTCCCAGACTTTAACATTTTTCATTTTTTTTTTAAACACATTTATTTGTGGACACATTTTTTATTCTCTATTTCTACAAAAGAATTACAGTTATTATTGCTGCATATCAATGTGAACAAAATTATAATTACTTTAATTTATTAACTTTATTAAGAGTAAAATTGTTATATATTTAACATATTAACATAAGAACAAACAAAATTAATATTTAATACATAGTAAAGAATGTTAATTATACATAATTTTATTTTTCAGTAAACTCCTAATTTAACCATGAATAGATTCATGCAAGATGTTCAAATTCCTTTGCTTCCAACAACAACATATTTTATTAGTAAATTGTCTTTACCTCATTTTATAAATTTTACAAATTCTACTAATCACATGTCCTTTGTAAAAATTATAACGATTTATTGATTTAAATTTTACATTTATTAACAAAGCTTTGATCTACATTAAGATTGCAAAATATTTATATCTTAAAAATTTATTTTATATCTGTGTCATTCTAGTTATTTATAAAAAAATGTTAAAAAAACACTGTCAAATTAAAAAAATAAATAGTACGAGTGCATTACTAGTGTTAAAATATATTCTTATGATACACGGTTTAAATATGTGTAAAGAAACAATTCGTTCAGCAAAATTTAAATCCTGAATAAATTTAAATAATATTATAACAATCTGATGTATATTTAATTAAATACATTAGACTTTATTGAATTAAAACTAGTTTGTACTGATAATAATAATTTTTTTACAACCGAAAAAAATGTGCATAAATTCTGGAGCTCTTTATGATGTAATCAGTAATTAATATAAACAAGAACACAATTCGTTTCACATGAATTTCTAGTATTTTAAAATTTTGATACGTGAAGTAAACCTTCTCTCTTTCTCCCTCTCCCTTTCGTTAAATTCAAAATCAGTTTTTAAATAAATAAATACATAAATAAATATATATATATATAATTACTAATGTATTTCAGATAAAACTAATCCCTTATTTTGTATTTTGTAGACCTTTGTAATTAATATCTTAATATATTATTTGTGACAACCCAGCCGATTGAAGGCTGAAGGGACACATGATTCTTGTCAAGGATTTTCTTAGTCTTATTGTAATCTTTATTAAATCAGTTTATATGCAATGAAATTACATCATACTTCAGATAAAATATAGCAATATTCATAAATCAAAATATTATAATTTTAATATTGTTTTCTTTTAATAATCTTTACATAATCTAATTAAAAATAGGATTAAAGTATTGTTTAATGATAATTTATAGTAAATTTCTTAAATAGGTAAAATTTGAAATAAGTAATACCATGGATATTATTTAAGTAAAATATTTTGGAAGGCATGGAGCTGACTTGTATCGAAATTATGTTCCCCTAATGCACTTTTTATTTGCACCGTGCATTCATGGTCTCTTCGCGGGGTTTGCGTTCTTCAAAAAGGGCTCATCATGTTACCCGTGAATTAGTGAGTAAGAGAGAAAGAAAGAGAGAAACAGACAGAATGTGGAAAAACAATATAGTTCAATTGGTACATCCTAACTCCGTACGGGAATATATAAAAGAGCAAACAAGGCACAAACATGAGGAAAATTTTTTAATAATTTTCAAAAAGTAGTCATTCAAGAAGCTACCAACAACCATAGAAGTCCATAGCGAAGCCAACATTACAGTCGTTGACGCAGTCATCTTTATTCAACATCTAGAGAACCACCGCTCAAGATACTATCTAGAAGAAACATGACCACTTTTTCTTAATTTCTTTTTGTCTATTTCACTCCTTCCGCTTACTCTTCCAGGCAACAACGAAAAAATGGGCACCAAATTCAGTCTTATCAGAGTAATACAGTTGTTACGATCACACGGATCCGTAGGCAATGGGAGTACGAAAGTTAAGGAAATTAATGCCAATAGATATCGCTTTCTCTAGAATTATCGACTTGCATATTTAAAAAACAATATTTTTCAAAAAACAGTATTTTTCAAAAAACAATGATAAAATATATTGAAATATTCAAATTAATATATAGGATACTTTCATAACAAAACGTGTATTCGATCTAGTTATAATAACGAATTAATGAAACGACTAAACTCTATTTAATTCTTACAAAGAGTTGATAATAAAAGAATATATTTGGATATATTTATTATTTATTATTCCTTAATCAACAAAAAACGAAGGAATTTTTGTAATTATCTGATAAATTCTTTATATTTGAAATCTAGATTACTCTCAAGTCTTTAGATATAAAAATTGAGACTAACGATATTCAACAATTATTAATTATCAAAATTTATATCATGTTAATATTAGTACTAAATTATACTATCTTACTGTACTATCTGATTTTTTATAGCACTTCTTTTAAAAATTAAAATACGTACAAGACAAAATAAACATCCGAATATGAAGCTAAATTTAACCATTTTTAAATCTATAAAAATCACTATACAAGTATTCCACATATTTGATCCTACACAATAAAAAATGATAATAAATTGAATTAAAAATTCAAATCATCTATAACACTTAATACCTTAAGTAACAGCATCAAAAAGTTTCTGTAATTTGAACTCATATTTAAATAATATAATAAAATTTTACTAAAGTAATAAAAGTCTTTATAGGAAAACATAAAACATTATTTAATAAAAAATACATAAAATAAAAAAGATACAAATTTAAAGCAATAAATCTAAATAATAAAAATCAAATATTACATCAAGAAACAATATTACTGATCAAATTTTTAAAGCTAATAAATAATAGCTAATATAAAATAAAATATTACATATATAAAGTAATAATATGAAGAATGTCATTGGGTATGTATAAAATCGATTTAAAATTGATGAGAAAGAATTTCTAGGATAAATCCGATATTAAACGAAAATAAAAATTTGAAGTAGATATAAATTATTTACTTAAGAAAAAAGAAACTATTTCATTCGAAATTTTTATAGTCTATGAATTATATATTAAAATGGATTACAATCATATCTAAATTTTATGTTAAAGAACGTAATTATGACACAGTATTGGTGACACAATGAAAATATAATAAAGTGGTATAGCAATTAAATTATTAAATTACTAAAGTTTGATAAAGTACTAATTGTTTCTAAAATTGGCAAGTTAATAACATTATATAGACAAATAAAAGTTAAATATGAGCAACATAAAAAAGTAATTATAGCTTTATTTGTAAACAAACAAATCACTGATTTTTATGGATGTATATGTGAAAAATTATTGTTCACAATTATTTGGATGAATTTAGATTAAAAAAAGAAAAATTTTCAAATAGCAATCAAAAATAAAAATGAAACATTTTTAAATTAAAACAGGATAAGGTAAATAAAATTATTCAGATAATTACATAATTATGTTGTCAATATCTTAAAAGTAAAATAAGTTGGACAAAATATATAGATAAAATATACAATAAAAAGCAAAAGGTAGAATTTTCTTTTAAAGGTTAAAAAATAAAAGACGAAAACTATAATATAAATAAGATATTAATAATTAAATGTAGTGGAAAGGAAAATATCTAAGTTACAATTGATACCTAAAATTAAAATATTGAATACATATATTTCATTTAATTATTAAAGTACTGAATTTCGATAACTATTTAAAAGATAATAATAGATAACTGGTTTTAATAATTTTGTATCAAATCTTTTATGAAATTATAATTTATCTTTAAAATACGAATATTTTCATATTATATAAACAAACTTCATCTATTTATTAGTATATTAAAATATAATATTATTCATTTTTCATAAAATGTACAGACTTATAATAAATTTTATTGAATTTTAATTTTTTATTCAATACGTAATTTAATATGTAATGATCATTTATTCCCATTAATACTAAATATGTAGATAGAAAGTATTGAAAGTTAATAAAATACTTTAAAAACATCAAATATTAAAATAGTCTCAGTAATAACCATTTTCTCAATTTCAACAAACAAATTAGTGATTTGAAAAAACATTTCTAATCACTTATTTTATTCTATTATTTTTCGAAGTATTATTGAAGCTAAATCTAAATTAATTTTTAATTTAGATTTCAAAGATAATTTGAATTATAATTTGGATTTCAATTATAATTTGAATTATAATTTAGATTTCAATTATAATTCAATTAAATTAATAATTCAATTATAATTCAATTAAATTAATAATTCAATTATAATTCAATTAAATTAATAATTCAATTATAATTCAATTAAATTAATAATTCAATTATAATTCAATTAATTAATAATTCAATTAAATTAATAATTCAATTATAATTCAATTCAATTAATAATTCAATTATAATTCAATTCAATTAATAATTCAATACTAAATATTCTTTTAATAATTGAAAACATTTCGAATCACTAATTTTATTCTAATATTTTCGGAATAATTATTAAAGCTAAATCCAAATTGTCCGTAAATTACTTGACATTTATTTTATAACATGAAACTAAAAAAAATACTCGTCCGATTGAACACTAAGTTTTTTAAATTAATATATTTTATAATTTATACTTATAAATTTTCTAGACAATTATTTAGTGTCCTCAAATTCCTTTATTTTTATATTACTATTCACACTTTGCTAAAATTAATGTTTGATCGATATATTTTACATAGTCTTTATAAAGATTATACTTTTTATCCTGAAAATATGAAAGTGCATTTAAAGTATTATCCTTCATATGTATTAGAAAAATGAAACTGTTTCAATTTTATCAAAGAAGATAAAAGTTAACAGGTATCTATATATATATAAATTTTTTTATTTAAATTTTATATTCCAACGCAATGCAGTGTGACGTTGTAAAGCCGATTCTTGAAAATGAAACAAAAATGTACAGCATGATGACACGCGAGACAAAAGTTTGATCAATGAAATTTGAATTGGAATTATATTTCCAAATACGCATGTTCAAGCTGCGAAAGTAGATTTTAAACACCATATGGTTCAAAATTGTAGAAATGTGACCATATGGTACCACTTATCACTGAACATGTTAATATTGCTTCCAATTTTGCTTATGAATTTATACCCGTACTTGTATATCTTAAAACTACAGTAAAATAATATTAGAAATTATTTACAAATTTTCACTTTGATTGAACATTTATTTCGTAATTATACTTTCGAAAACTTATAGCTTTCTATTAATTTAGATTTTTTCATATAAATATTGGCAATGAATGAAGAATCTATTAATTAATGATAATAAATAAAACAAACAAAAGTCAATTGGAAATAAAACTATTTCTAATATCATTTTCAAATTATCACAAATGAGATTATTTTTATCTGAATTTATATTAATTTATTTTCTTCTGTAACAGATCTTACAATATCAATTATAAATATTATGTAAATATTAAAATTCGTTTTAAAGAAACATATAACATTTAATATTTAAAAATTTATCTTTAATAATACATTTTCATAATTTTAAGTTACTGTATAAAATAGACAAATTTTTAACTCAAATATTTCACAAAGAAATTTTGATTAAATCGAGAAGAATCCCAGATTGTAGGTAACGAGAAATTTTATATATATAAGATATCACTATCATATTAATAGCAAATTATTAATATATAAATTATGTGATGATTTTATGTAATGTTTGCAAATTAAAAAATTATTATACATGTTTTATCTGTATTCCTTCTACATTTCTCAAAAATATTATTTATGTATGTACATTAATATACTTTATTTATTCGATAATTGTTCTTTTAATCTTCTCAAATTTTTTAACGCCATTTAGGTTTGTTTTATCTTTTAAAATAAATTTTTTGTTATTAATTTAAGATATAGAATTTGATAAATTGATCTACCTAAGTGTATAAATTCGATTCTCTTTAGATTTCCATATAAAAATATCAAAACTAATATACGAATATAACATATTAGTTACTTAAATAAATAATATAACTTTTACATAACAGAGTATTTAAAAATTTAATATTAATGAATTTAATAATTGATACATATTTTCTAGCATTTTCTACTTAAATTTATAATAACATTATATGAATTTATATGTATTTATAATTTTTCCGATTTTTTTAATAAATACAGAAAACTATTATATATTTATGATACAGATAAGATGTAAAATATATGTACAGAGGTAAGAGTAGAATAAATCTTTTCACTGTACAAAACTCAAACCTTTTAATAAAATAAAGAATTATATTTCAAATTGATTCATACTTTAGAGATATGAGAAATTTTGTGACAGCTGCAGTAGTTTTCAAAATTATGGATCTATATCTGTATATTACCTCAAAATATGATAATATCTGATAGAAAATTTTTACTATAAACATTATCTTTGGATGCATTTTAATTTATTTTTTGGCTAATTCTAGCATTCTCTAAATAAATAAAATAAGTAAAACAAAACATGCAAAAATTGAATATTCAGTACTTATATATTCATCAGTGGATGCTTTTAAAGATAACTTAAAATATTTAAGGGAAATATCAACATATCCACCTGTATATAATAATTACATCTGCACACTAACGCACAAATTATTTACAATTTCTAACTTATTTTAAATTACTGAGAAAAATCTTTTCTTTTTAATATGTGAATAAAAATTATATACTTAAATATTTACATGAAATATATTAATAAATAATAATAAGATAACATAAAAGAACGAAAAGAAATGAAAATGAGAGAATGCAAGGAAGGTAATAGTAAACAATCTTCATTTTTTTCTAGAAAGAAAAAGTTCGGGTCTAGTTACTTATAGAAATACTTGTTGCTTCAGGATTTCGAGAGTTAATTAACCAACTTTTACATCATTGGTTAATCTTCAGGACACAATCCTAAACGACACTCTATCAAACGAATGAACGTATAAATTTTTCAATTTTACTGGTAGCAGTTCCCTTTAACTTTCGACAAAACTTCTCTCTATTTGTCTGTAATTCTCCCTCTCCCTTCATTCATTTTCTCACTCTTTCTATTCTTTTGTTCTGAATTTCTGTCTCTTTGAATTATATATTCTCAAGTGCAGAATCACGTTAAGGTCAAACACTATTTCTCTGAAAGAATAAAGCTTTTTATAACAACTCATTAGATCTTTTTGGAAACATGATGCTGCGCTTTTTGAATCGAATGATTTTTCACGAATTTTGCTGATTAAAAACATTTCTCCCTTCATACTTTTACTCACAGTACTTGGTATTTACACGTTTAAGAAGAAAACGAGGAGGAAAAAAGGACGAAGGAGGGGGCGGGAAGGAGAGTGCGAAGGGGCAAGGGAAAAAGGAAAGCAAGAAAAAAGGAGGGGACAGAGAGAGAACAAAGGAGATGGGAGGGGGAGGGGCGAGAAAAGAAGGGGGGAGGAAAAAAGGAATAGGGGGAAAGGAAGGAAAAGAAACGGAACGGCGGCGGAAGAGGGAGGCA